>MU682486.1:2565-30802 GCA_026770625.1 Nicotiana glauca
GACTGTAATACAGAGTCAAACCTTTCCTCGATTCGGGATTCAACCGGTGACTTGGGACACCATAAATCTCCCAAGTGGCGACTCTGAATCTTTTAATAATAATCCCGTTTCGATTGTCCTTTAATTGGAAAAACTCCCTCGCGCCCCCACGGCGTGCCAAAAGGAGGTGTGACACACACATTCCATGAAGCCATCCATCTCGTCATTATCAAAGTTGAGCAAGACAGCCTCCAACATATCACCAACATTGTTTGTAGCACTTGTTTCATCAACAATAACATTGGTCACCAAGTTCACAAAAGAACACATCTCATTGCTATTTGGTTGCCGCATGGACTTACACACATAGAATACCACTTTTCCATCACAACACGGAAGGTAAGTTCTCCGGCTTCAATATCACAAAGAGCCTTACCCCTAGCAAGGAAAGGTCTCCTAAGAATAATCAGCAGTTCATAATAAACCTCACAATCTAGAATGACAAAATCTTCCTAAAGAATGAATTTATCCATTGATGTCGCCTAAACTCACACAACAAATGTAGGTACTGAAGCGGTCAAAGCAATAATAAAACCCAACGCGAGTTGGGGTCGATTCCTCGTGGAGTTAGAATTGGGATTAGGTATATATTTAGTGCAATTGTATGATGTGCCTCAAATTACACTTCCACATTCTTGTTTGTTGTTTTTGCTTCTACTTTAAGCTATTTATTGCAAATATGAAACTAGGAGATAATATTTTTTATTTTGGTTATTTTTCAAATGATAAAAGATCTAGGGTTGCGACTTCAACCTACTTGGTTAGCTAACGGGTTGTAAACTCTAGGGAAAATTTGATTAGTCGGGGTTGTAATTTAGCAATCACACGCAATTACCCACTCCCTCTCAGTAGTTTGAGTGATTTTTTCCAATTTGGTTTTTTCAAATCCAAATGGGTATTGCACAAAATAAGTAATATATGCTCAAGTCGGGTCTTACTATCTCTAGATTTGACCATTTAATTGGGGCTATCAATTTCTTGAATTCACCCCAATTTCTTATTAGCCAAGTGTTCCTAAACTTAGTCTCTCTTTCTCAAATAGAGACTAAGTCAAATAGGCATGAATCAATATTTGCAACCATTAATTCTTGAATTCAAACACAAACTTGGCTAAATATCCTAACCCAATCACAAGCAAGCCCTAAATCAAATACCCATTAAGTAACCACACTAGAGTTGGGACACAGTCCTAGCTAGAAGCTACTCATAAAAAATGAAGAATTACAAGAATAAATTAAGATAGAATGCATAATAATTGATTAGAGAAAGAAAATCTAATATTTAGAAGTTAATCTAGTACAAAATTATTCAAATATATAAACGGCTCAAGTGCTCTCCCAAAACCTAAACTTCACCTAAATAAAAAAAGTTCTATTTATACTAAACTAAAAATATCAGACAAAAATGCCCCTGCAGAGGTTGTGCGGACCGCACATTTCTGAGTCCGGCCGCACTCTTGCTTCTGCAGCCGCATAATTTTAGTGCGGTCTGCACTCCTTGAACTTGAGCTCTGGATTTTGGGGGACTTCTGTGGACCGCACAAAAATAAGTGTGGTCGCGCTCTTGATTATGCAGCCGTACAAAAAATGGTGCGGACCGCATTTCTTCTTTAAACTTAAAGTTTCATCTCTCTGATCTTTGTCTTCTGCGGACTGCATAATTTTGAGTACATCCTCACTTGTCTTCTGTAGCCGTACAATTATGGTACGGTCTGTATTCCTTCAGCCTTCCAAAAACCTAACTCTCTGAATCTCCTTGTCTGCGGCCGCAAATAATTATGCGGTCCGTACTATAGGCCTTTTAGCTAAAACTCAAGTAAAAGAGAACAAATAAGCAGTCAAAAATACCACTTATCATCTACACAACAAAAATATCTTCAATCACTCCCAAAGGCCTCTTCATGGTACGATCAGCCATTTGCAATCTCATAGAGATGGGTCTTGGTTACCCAATTCCCAAAGTCTTGAAAATCTAATGGGGCATCAAATTGATACTTTCTCCAAGATCAAAAAGAGCTTTAGCGAACTCGGCACTTCCAATTGTACAAGGAATCGTGAAAGCTTCAGGATCCTCCAACTTAGGAGCCATTGAGTGCACAATTGCACTCACTTGATGAGTGACTTTGATGGTCTCAAAATTCATTGACCGCTTCTTTGTCACAAGATCCTTCATAAACTTTTCATAGTTGGGTATTTGTTCCAAATCTTCAACTAATGGCACATTGATTGAGATATTCTCCATCATTTGAATGAAATTTTTGAATTGATTCTCACCATTTTGCTTGGCCAGTCTTTGAAGGTATGGAGGTGGAGGCTTAGGCAATGGTGCCTTAGCCTTTTGCACTACTGGCTCCGATATGTTAATAATGTACTCCCTATATGGGTTCACCTCCTCCTGAGTCTCTTCCACACTATCATCAATGTCAATCCGAACTTCATCATTAGGTTGCACCACATAGTTCGGGATCTCTTTTTCTTGCATCACTTGATCACCATCAACAAGTTGCCTTACACTTGAGGTGGGTGCATTCCCGCCTTTTCCACTTCTTGATATAACTGCCATGGTATGCTCCGTGTTGTTACCACCCTTTGGTTTTACCACCGTGTCACTTGGTAGTGCTCCCTTAGGGCGAGAATTTAGAGCTTGAGAGATTTGCCCCATTTGAACTTCTAGGTTGCGGATTGATGTGTTGGGTGAGGCAAGTTGGGCATCTGAATCAGCATTATTTTCCATCACTTTCTTGAACATATTTTCTATATCCCCATCTCATTGTTTGAAGAACTCGAACTATGGGAAGGATAAGGAGGTGGGTTGCTTGGTTGTTAGTATATTGGGGGTCTTTGAAAACCCGACCCCCAGTTGCCTTGATTGTTGTTCCATCCACCTTGATTGTTACCTCCCCAATTTCCTTCGTTATTTCCACTCCAATTTCCTTGATTTGTGTTGTTATGCCAATTTCCTTTATTGTTTTTTTACTCCAATTAGATTGATTGTTAGAATTCCAATTGCTTTGATTATTTTGAGGTCGTCATTATTGTTGGCTTGGGCCTTGGAAGTTTTTTCTTTGCCCTTGGAAATTATTCATATATTGCACTTCCTCTCCTTGTTCATTATAGTACTCATCTTGATCAAATCCACCATCTTCTTGCACATAGTTCTCAACTCGATTTTGCACTTATGGACCCTTGGTCCTCCTCTTGTTAACCATCATATTCACTCCTTCCATAGCATTGACTTGCTTCAGAGTTTGTACTTGATTTAGTAGGGTCTTTGCTAGTTGAATCATAGTAGTTGTATATTCGGCAATGGCTTGCCCATGGTCTTGCAAATTTTGGTGAAGGTGAATCATATTCAGGTCACCTTGTGAAACATTAACCCGGGGTTGCCAAGCCGACGAGGTTTCCGCCATCTCATCCAAAATATTACACGCCCCCTATAAGGTATAGTCATAAAGTTCCCACCGGCTAGTTGTTTCACTACACATTGTTTGGTTGTGTTAATTGCATGATTGAAGGTTTTTTGAATCATGTTTTCCTTCATATTATTGTTGGGACATTCCTTGACCATAGTTCTATAGCATTCCTAAATCTCGTGTAATGGTTCATTCGGCTCTTGCTTGAATACCAAGATCTCATCTCGAAGTATGGCAACTTAGCAATGAATTTTTCCACCAACTCATCCCAAGTGTGATTGATTGATTCGTCAACATTCCAACCAATCTAAAGCTTTCTCCCATAGAGAGAAGGGAAAAAGCCTTAGCCTCAATGCATCCTCGGATATATTCGTTTGCTTGCTTCCCCCAACAAGTATCTACAAACTCCTTCAAATGTTTATAAGTATTTTGTGTTAGAGCACAGGTGAAGAAACCCTATTGCTCAAGAAAAATAAGCATCACATTGGAGCACCGCCGAATAAAAGGAGCAACTGTTGTACTAGCATTACCTTCATTGTGCAATACCCTGTGTGGAGCCGCTCGTGGTAGAGGTGGGGGTGGAACAGGTACATTTTCATGAGAAACCCGGCCTTTTTCATTGGCTTGAGGTTCAAGAGGTACCTTCTCAACTTTCTCATCCTCACCGTCCACATTCCCCAAAGGCACATTTAACTCTCCAGAAATCACGCCAAAAATTGATCCACAGCCAATCCGCACTCAATAGTAAGTGGAAACGGTCGTTGGAAGAATAGTACCCAACAAGAGGTGACCCGATGAAAGCGAATGGAATAACTAAATTTCATTTCCACAAAAGTTTTTGATTTCTAACTCCAGTTTTACTCTAAAATTATAAGCTAAGAGAAGAAACTAAAAAGTGAATGATTGTTTTTGGTATCTTTCCAAATAGTTAAAAATCCTAGGGATATGACCATAACCTAGGTGTTTGCCTAATGGGTTAAGAACATTAATACTTATTTTGTTGATTGGGGTGTATTATAACTCTCAACTCTATGTTACTCACTCAATACCTCTCGGTCAAAGAGTGATTTTGCGCAATTTGACATTCTCAAGCCCAAATGAGTATCAAACAAAATAGTTGATATGAGCTCAAGTAGGGTTCTCATTATCTTTAGTTTAAACTCTTTAATTAGGCTAATCAAACCCTCAATTAGCCCAATTCCTTGTTAGCTAAGTTATCCTAGACTAGGTTCCTCTTACTCAAGTAGAAACCAAGTCAAAAAGGCATGAATCAACGTTTACAACCATTAATTTTAAAATTAAAGCATAAACTAAGCTTAATAATCAACACCCAATCATAAGCAAGCATTAAATTAAATATCCATAAGGTTTACATACTAAGATTACGTCACAACTTTAGTAAGAATCTAGCTACTCATAGTGAGAACTGAAGAAAATAAAGTAGAAATGCTAATCAAACTCATAATCTTAGATTAAAACGATAAAATATAATTTCTAATCGCTAAAATAGTCACAAACTTCTTAAAATGGCAAAAGGTAATGGCTACAGCAACTCAAACATCAAAACTTGACCTAAAATGTGAAACTCGTCTATTTATAGTGGCCTTAAATTTGCTGGAAAAAATGCCCCTCGGGAGGTTTTGCGGCTGCACATTTCCATGTGTGGTCCATAGATTTCTTTAGCTGGCAAGATCTTGGATTCTGCAGCCGCACAGTTCTGGATTATGGTTACAAAGCATCTTCTACGGCGCCCAATTCTTGTGTGGTCCGCACTTCAGCAAGGCTTCAGGTTTTGGTCTTTTGCACACTCTCTAAACATTGAATCATTTTTTCAGTGCAACCCTTGTTCTGTGGCCGCACAATTCATCTGTGGTCCACACATTGGCCAAAGTCCTACTGGGCTCTTTCACTTGATCTGCAGCCGCATATGGAATTATGTGGTCCGCACTTTCTTATGCGGACCACACTTCTTTAGTTTTGCGCTCTTTATTGTCTTGTGATTCAGAACATTCCTTTTTGAGTCAGATTTCATCATAAAATACCAACCTTCCAACATTCCTGCAATATGCATATTTTTATTAGTTTTGGGAACATAAATCAATACTTTTTGACTAAAACAAAAGCAAAAAGGTGCTGATAAGTAGTCAAAATCTCTACTTATCAACTACCTATGCTTAGTTTTCACCAACTAATTAACTACTCCACTAACTACTTACTCAACAAACTAACCAACTCATAAATAATACAAAGTTCAACTCATTATTTAAGTTCTATTACTCTTAACACTCCCCCTCAAGCTAGGTGGTGCAAACAAATTAAGCATCCCTAGCTTGGAACAAAGATATTCGTGCTGAACTCTGTTGAGCCCTTTGGTTAGCAAATCTGATGGTTGCTCTTTGGTGGGAATATACTAAGTTCTTATCAGCCACTTTTGTATTTTTTTTCTTACAAAATGGCACTCAAACTCTATATGCTTGGTTCTCTCACGAAACACTGGATTGGCTGCTATTTGCATTGCTACTTTTCTGTTAATGTAAACCTCAACTGGGAGTTGCACCTCTATTCCAACTTCTTTGAATAGCCCCAATATCCATGTTAACTTTGCAGTTGTAGAGGCTATGCTCTTATATTCTGACACAGCTAAGCTTTTAGATATGGTGTTTCGTCTTTTGGACTTCTAAGATATTAGTAAATCACCAAACATTACAAGGAACCATGTTACAGATATGTGAGAATATGGACAAACTACCCAGTCAGCATCATAGTAGGTTGTGATCCTCTTGTCAGCTTTACTTGACAGAACTACTCCTTATCCAAGCTGGTTTTTCACATACTTGACCACTCTTAGGCAGCTTCAAGATGTGATTTATTTGGTTGATGCAGGAATTGACTGAAGGTTTTCACATTGAATGCAATGTTTGGTCTTGTTATGGTTAAGTAGAGTAGCTTTCCCATAACCCTCTAATAAGTGCTTGCATCAAACAGTAACATCCTCCCCCTAGCTTAGACTAGCTAGGTAACCATCAAACTCTTTTGTATTAAGTTTTATATTGGTTTCAAGTGGTGTACATGTTGTCTTTGCTGCTCCCAGTACTAGCTTAGAGATAAGTTCTAGAGTGTATTTTCTCTAGTGCATTAAGATCCCCTGCTTGGACCTAGAAAATTCAATCCCTAAGAAGTACCTTAACTCTCATAGGCTCTTTATTTTGAAGGCCTATTGCAAAGCGGATTTTGCTTATCTAATCAATGCTAGATTACTGCTAGTAATGAGAATATTATCAACATAAACGATAATGAGTACTAGGTCACCTCCTAATCCTTTTACGAACAGAGAATGGTCATGTTGACTCTGAGTGAAACCAAACTGTAACACAGCCTCAGAAAGCTATGCATTCTATTATCTAGTGGCCTACTTGAGACTATATAGGGATTTGATGAATTTGAATACCTTTTGCTCCCGCTAGATCACAAAGCCCTAAGGTCGGTCCATGTAGATCTCATCATGAAGATCATCCTGGAGAAAAGCATTTGACACATCCATTTGATTAATGTACGATTGTTGCACAACAACTATGGAAAGAATTGTTCTGACTATAACCATCTTGACAATAAGAGAGAAAGTCTCATGATAGTCAATGCTTTCTCTCTGGCTATAGCCCTTGGCAACTATCCTGGCTTTAAACCTGTTAATTTCACAAGATGGAATGTACTTTATCCTGTACACCCATGTACATCCAATGGGTTTCTTGACCGTAGGTAAGGTCACACAATCCCATGCATGATTATCCTCTAGAGCAGCAATTTTAGACTTCATGACAGCCACCCATTTGGGATCCTTGACTGCTTTAGCATAAGAGACAAGCTCAACCTCAGAAGAGAAAGAGGCAATCAAAACCTGGTAGTGAGGAGACAGGTGGAGACAGATGATCATAAGATAGATAAATTGTCAAGCCTTAAGGAGTATGTTGATTAGCACGAAGAGAAATAAAGTCCTTCATCCACAATTGTGGATGCTTGTATCTGGATGATCTCCTAACGGTAAGAGAACCAACTCGAGAGACCTCAACACCTGGTGATGTAGCAACTGGTAATGGACTTATATTTAAGTCAGTGTTTCCAAGAGAGGAAGAGGCTGCATGTGGTAAGACTGAAGAGTCATGTGCAGTAGAGCTCTGATTAGATCCTGCTGAAGCATCTTGAGCAAAACATTGCTCAGTAGAGTGTGGTAAAACAGAAGAAGAGATATCAAGGAACACAGACCATTTTTGAGAGTAGAACTGCTGAAATAGAAAAATATCCTCCCTGAATGTTACATCTCTATTAACAAAAATGAGTTAGTTGACAAGTTAAGAAGGATGTATCCCTTCTGAGAAGAAGAGTAGCCTATGTGCACAACAGTGATAGCTTTTAGTTGTTATCAGTCTTATTGACAATCTTGGCATAGACAACCTACGACTCTAAGGTGACTAAGAAAAGGCTTCTTCCTGTATAATAACTCATAAAGAGACCTGTGACCTAGTTGTGAGGAGGGCATCTTGTTGTTGAGATAAACAGTTGCGAATATACAGTGCCCCCAAAACTTTAAAGGAATGTAACCTTGAAACCTTAGAGCTCTGTACACCTCTAGAATATGCCTATATTTTCTCTCAGCAACTTCATTTTGCTTAGGAGTATAAATACGGGTTCTTTGATGTATAAAGCCAAGGTTTTTGAACAAAGAATTACGGAGAGAATTAACAAATTTATCTATATTATCAGTCCTAACACACTTAACTTGTTTGTCAAACTGAGTTTTCACATACATCAGGAAATCATGTAAGATAATACATACATCTGACTTGAGTTTTAAAAGGAAAATCCAAGTCATTCTTGGGTAGTCATCCACTACAATTAAGAAGTATCTATTATCATCAATGGTTGTAGTGTTATAGGGTCCCGATGCATCCAAATGTAGCAAGTCAAAGGAAGTTGCACTTTTATTTGTATTGTTGGGAAAAGGTAGTCTAGTTAGTCTAGCACATGGACAAACAGAACAGTCTTTTATAACAAAAATACATCTCTCCTGCTTTATTGAAAATTGTTTGTTTAGAACTGAGGAAAACAAATGACCAAGTCTTGGTGCCATAGCTTGAGATCCACATTTTTAGGTGTTCTTTTAGTGAACATATCCTCATTCTCGGTGGTTGCTGGTGATGTTTCTGCAGTGTGCTTATTGATAGCTAATGATCTCTAAGAGGGTAATATGTAAAGACATTTATCTTCTCTATCAATCACCTTTACCCTCCCATTGAAGAGATCCTGAAATATGCAAAAATAAGGGTAAAAGGCAACCTAACACTACAGCTCTTTGGTTACCTTTGCTACAGACATCAAGTTAAGCTTGAACTGTGATATGTGAAGCACATTCTTGATAACACTCTTACCTGAAATAGCACTAGTACCAACATGTTTAACATATGAAACATCACCATTAGGTAAGAATACCTTCGTAGATAAAGGAGGATCAATTGTATTAAAGGAGCTTAATAGGCTAAGGTCAGAGACCATACGATCAGTAACACCTGTGTCAATAATCCACTCTTGGATATTATTAGTAGCTAAGAATGTAATACTTATACCTTTAGCATTGGCAGCAGATGAAGAGCATGACACCTTGTTGAGGATTTGAAGTATTTGATAATACTGATCCCTAGTAAGAGTCAATAGAGCCTATGAAAGTTTGTGATACATTGTGCAGATGAAGTTTCAGCATTACCTTGTATTGCCCTCTATAGTGTGCATGTGAGATGCTCCCGGAATGCATTCTGTAGTCACACACATTTGAGGTGTGGAATTATTTACAACATTATTAGTCTCTGAAAACACATTATAAGCATTACTAATAGTGGTATGTGCTCCCTTTTTCTTCTTGTACTTATAGTTAGGTAGACAACCAATGATTTTATAGCAGATCTCTTTGTTATGTCCCTTAAGCTTGCAAAACTCACACTGTATATTATAATTCTTTCTGAATTTCTGACCTCTAGTTGGTTTAGAACTATATAATGATGTAGACTCATAATGACCAATATGTACATTAAGTAAAGGACCTAGAATACCCTATGTGGCTTCTAAAACTCTTTGACTTTCACCACTAACTACCATAGCATAAGCTTGATTTACAGAGGGCACTGGCTTCATCGTAAGTATTTGGTTGTGTGCTTGTGAATAGGAATCATTCAAGACCATAAGAAATTAATACAGTTTTTGTTTGCACAATTACACAATAAATTCCCTAGACTTAACAGAATCATAACCAGGACTAGGCACTAGTGCCTCGCCTTGATCCCAAAGATCCTTAAGCTTGAAATAGTAAACAAATACATATGAGGTACCATGGCTGAGAGTAGCAATTTCTTTGTGTAAATTATAGTATCGAGTGTCATTTACATTATCAAATCGCTCTTGCAAATCCATCCATACTGCATGTACATTGGTGGAATAAGCAATTCCACTAATTAGGTTTGGAGCAACTACATTCATTAACCATGAAAGCACAATTGCATTGCACCTTTCCCAGTGGTACCAATTTTTTTTACGAAATCATTCATTTTCTCATCTGCCATCCATAATTCGGATCTTGTTCTGACCGAGCAAAGAAATTCTTATAGATTAATACCATAATGAGAAATTGTCTGTACCGGTAAGCTGAAAAGAGATGAGAGAAATCCAACCAGTATATGCAGGAGCGCGATACAAAGAATGAATAGCAACGACTGTAACGCCTTCTTCAAATTCATCATCAGATGAGAGCCAAATCATCTACCGCCATTGTTCAGTAGATTAGGGCTTTGATGAAGAAATTGAATTTAAAAAAATTAAATTTGAGAAGAAGATTCAGAGAATGCAAAGCAAACGTTAGATCGAATAGACTATAAGCTACAACCCATAGCTCTTTTCTCTAATACCATGAAGAATTAAGAAAGAGAGAAACGAAGAAGAAGGCACACAACGATAGAGAGAGAAGAGAAGAAGGAGACTCGGTTTTGAAACTATTTCAATGAAGCTCTTAAAAGAAATTGAAGTTTACAAATATTAAGCGTCGCGCATTTGAATCCAAATAAAATATTGATATACTTGTTTGAAGGTGCAATTACAGTGAATTATTGGGTTTTCACTCGTAAATCCTCATAGGCATTTGGACAACACCTGATGTGAATTGAAAAAAAGAGCAATTTAAGTTAGAAACTGAAAAAAGGAAGTTTGTAGGCAACTGTCTTTGGACATGGACTTTACTTGGAACCTGAGTATATATTTACCTCACTGTAATCGTTACATTTAATTTTTTGAAATGATCTTGATGGAAAGATATTCCATGACAAAACACAAAGATTATTGTTTTTCTGCTCTCATGGAAAACTATTTTGTAAGCAATTATTTAACATATCAGTTTTTCAGTTATGTTACAAATTCAGCTGCGAACCATGGTTTTACTTCTCCGTAGACTATAGAATCATCTATGATCTACCTATTAATGAAACATTATATTTACAAAAGCCAGCTTGCAAACTTTCCTTTCCCTGTACATATAGTTGCATATTTAGTAAGCTTTAACAAGTCTTGACCATTACAGAAATACTAAAGTATGATATCCGAAATGACTATTTATAGTTTCTTGTTGAAATTTCATATGGTGAATTTCACCAACGATCTTATGAAAGAAAGAGTGATGAAATTTGACATGAACATCTGAAAGTGTGATTAAATATATAGGTGATGATTTCTTCTTTTTTTCCCATTAGGCATTTTTTTTTTGTGTGTGTGTGTGTGTGTGTGTATAGAGCTATTGAACCTAACAGTACGACTTGATTTCTCTTTACTAATATCTGCTACGATACTCATTTATTTTCTTCTGCATAATTAATCCTTCTATTAAGAAATTGCTCAATTCTAAAAAAAATTATTGACTCATTTATTTGCAGAAAAAGTTTAAAACCAATACTGAGAATCAAAAAAAAGTTGAGGAATCCGCATACTATTGGCAGAACAAGTTTTCCTCTAATCCATGAGGTTTGATCTTTTTTTTAATAGTTTTTTTAAAATATGAACTTGCTAACTTGAAAAGATTTTTTACTATAATTTTTTATATAACCAGAAAGAAAAAAAAAAGTAAACTTCTAATGTTGTAACAAGTAAGGATATCTTTGTGGCTACAAGAATACGAAAACTCGGTCGAGTATATAAGGGTTTAGTCCTATGAAATTCAAGTAGGTGAATTTTTTTGGCAAGTTAAGCCTTATATTTCACCCTTACTGAAATACATTATTGATTGCTAACTGATTCTTTTTTACTTCTAATCCCAAGACATTATTTGTATATATGTAAATTTCATTAATTAGCATCATATTCCATGTACCTCATTGAAGATCTAGTATACAGTCAATATATACATATGAATCAACACATTTTTCAGTGTGTGATACATTCAGAGAGTGATATATTCCTAAAAGAAGAGGAACTTCATTAGTGAGGGTCATTGATGGAATGTTGCAGAAGGCAAGCATGTAAAGTAGCTAAAACAAAAGTCATTTAATGCTTTAACATGTTCTGCCTCATTTTAGCTACTGGTTTCTTTTGATGAATGTCATGTCCTTTTCTTTTTACCTGGCACTTTGTGCGATGAGTATTCTTAGACCGGATTATTTTGAAGGGTAATGATTTTATTTATCTTTTTTTTGTAGTGGAGTAGATCAAGAAATGGAAGATGAAGGCACCTCACTTAAGATGAATTTTGAATTACTATAGATGAATATTCTAGGTATCTATTGTTTATCAAAAATTTAAAACTTACTCTCCTGAAATATATATTAAACTTATGCAAAACTTATGCACTTGGGGTAACATTTTGATTTCTGAATATTACTAGCTTGTTGGACAGCTTAGATTATTAATAGATTCATTTTATGATTTATTTAATTTTATTTTTTATATAAATGTTTATTTACAACATGGCTTATATTTTTGCTTCAATTGAAGTGTTCCAATAGTCTACCAGAAATGTTGCAATAGGACCAAATGGTGTTCTAATAAATAACGTGAACCGTTGCAATAGGTCCTCTAAACCGTTTCGACAATCTTTATGAATTGTTCTAAAATGCCCTATAAATCGTTCTAATAGGTAGTTTATTGTCGTAGTTTATTATAAACCATAGCAATAGAACATAAAACCGTTACAATAGCTAAAGGAAATCGTTGATATATGCATACATAACCATAACAATAGCTTATATAAGTGTTGCATTAAATAATATGGTAACGGTTATAAACCGTTGCATATGTCCAATAGTAACGGTGTTAAACCATTCCTATTGGAAGGAATAATTGTTCCAACAGAGGAAGGGAAAACCGTTGCGATAGACCGCTCTATAGCAACGACGACGCAAACCGTTGCACAAACCGTTCCTATAGCGCTATTGGCATGCGGGCGGAAGTGACGGTCTCTAAACCTTTCCAATATCTCTATGGCAACGATTTTATTGTCTATTGGAACGGTTTTCCATGCATTACCATAGATCAATTTTCTAGCAGTGGATCACCAACTAATTAACTAGTCTAGTAACTACTTACTTAATAAACTAACCAACCCATTAATAATACAAAGTTCAGCTCCTTCTTTAAGTTCTATTACTTTCAACATCTTTGTATCATCATTTGTAGTTACTGAAATGAAATGTTTTTCGGAACCTAACTCTTTGGATAATCCGAAAATGCTCACAAGAAAACTGATTCCTGTACTTTGTTTCGATAATTTCACTTAAATACTGTTGGCTAAACTAGCCCCAATGACACTTTTAATTAACATGGTGTAATATTATGGGGTATTATTACTTTTAGCCTGCACCAAAAATTATAACATCTGATAGCCGAAAAATTATATAATTTTTGTTTAGAACATACAAAATGTATATATATATAAAAAAATACAAATTTTATATGTTGTTTTGGATTTTATTTTTACTGCGACTATACAGTATCATTCCTGATATATATTATTCACTTTGGGCCAAGCTTGCACGGTTTTTCCCAAAAGGTCACCCACCACTAAGAGATCCCTACACCTTATGTGTAGACTCCTACTAAGTTCTATGTGGCCCATTATCATGATCTACGGGTTAATTTCTAATTCACTATGTGCCACCCACATTATTAGAGTATTTATGGCAACCGCTTCTTCTTGTGTGTGCGTCTCCAAGCTTGTAAGGGTAAAGAAACCAAGACTCGCATAATGATCCTTCCATCACCATACTCGTCCCGATGAACCTGGGCTCTGATATCAGTTGTTAGGCTAAACCTGGGCTCTGATATCAGTTTTTATGCTAAACCTAGGCTCTGATATCAGTTGTTAGGCTAAAACAACCCAATGATACTCTTAACATTGTGTGATATTGTCCGCTTTGGGCCAAGCCTACACGATTTTCCCCAAAAGGCCTCACACCATTAAGAGATCTCATATCTTATATATAGACTCTCAATCTTTTCAGCTACCAATGTGGGACTTTATTTGTACACCCAATATCACTTACGCGTCAAATATATTAGCGCACAAAAATCTAGGATTCTAGGTTGATTGTCATATACACAGCAACAGTAAAATTATACAATAGTTACTGGATCATTAACTGTTCAATTGTTGGGCATATAATATTCTTGTCGCTGTAAATGCAAGAGGAGCAAGTGTTAGTGTTCTTTTATCTCGTTTTATTTTAAGTGGATGATGTTTCCAAATTCCCTCATTTACGAGGAATCCGAAAAGGATTTTGTTTACATATTCTATCGTGTAATACAAGAGGGGAGGGATGAATTGTATTAAATGTAAAAATTAGTTGACCAAGTCTGATATTAGTCGACTCTTTTTCCTGTAGAGATGAGATTAGAGCAAAATAGAGATGAAGAAAATTAACAAACGAAAGCTTAAATAAGACACAGAGTTTTATACTGGTTCGCGTATCGGTGTGGTACCTACATCCACTTCCCTTGGGTCACAAGGGTTCTCTTAGATCTTAAAAATAGTTCGTTAAAATGAGGGTGGTTTTCCTTCATTTACCACCAACGAGAAATAAACGAGTTTATATCAACTTCTTGACTCAATCTCTTGAATGTTTTTCTTTTTCTCTCTATCTTTATGACACTTGTAAACTCAAGAATACAGTGTTTGACTAAGAATTAGAAATATGAAGAAAATTTTGTATGTGAAGTTGCACATCTATTCTCTCCTTCTTCGAGTTCTTCATATGGGTGGTGGTTGATGTCTTGAGTTCTGAAGATCTCACCGATTGTGAGCGAAATTTGAGATATTCCTTTTATTGAGGCAAGTATTTTTCTAGGAGATAGGCCCAAGGGATGCCTCTGAATCCAGACAATATGTGAGGACTGGATGTAAAAATTGGACGGGGCGCCCTATTTGGTCGCCCCCATTTAACCTATACCCATTTTTTTTAAAGTTTTAACTTGTACCCACTTTTTAAATAACTTCAGCCCCCTTTCTCCTCCTCCTCCCTCTCCTTCTCAAAGTTTTATCTTTTCTTTTTCCAGAAGTAAGGTTCATCGCTGTCTGCTTCTTCTTATTTCTCTGGTGAGTCCTATAAGATACCCTCAGCTGTAAAGGTTCTATCTTGGTTTTGTAACTTGAATCTTGTGCACAATTTTGATGTGAAAATGGGACAAGAGAAATTAATTATTAATTTTATATTGTTATTTGGTGAATTGGGTCTGGCGGAAATTAGAGATTTCAGTTGTCGATTGGATTGATAATGTGTTGATGTTTCTTGGTTCCTGTTAATGTTGCTTTAAGTTACTTCGTGTGGGTACAACATGCCCCCAAGAGCTCTAGAGCTGAAGTTCGCCAGTTACAAACAAAAACTTCAGCTCTAGAGCTAAAGTTCGACAGTTACAAAACAAAACTTCAGCTCTAGAGCTGAAGTTCGCCATTTATAAAATAAAAACTTCAGCTCTAGAGCTGAAGTTCGCCAGTTAAAAAAACAAAAACTTCAATTACAAAACAAAACTTCAGCTCTAGAGCTGAAGTTTGCCAGCTACAAAAAAAAAAACTTCAGCTCTAGAGCTGAAGTTTGCCAATTACAAAAATAAAAATTTCAGCTCTAGAGCTGAAGTCAGTTACAAAACAAAAACTGCAGCTCTAGAGCTGAAGTTCGCTAGTTACAAAACAAAAACTTCAGCTCTAGAGCTGAAGTTCGCCAGTTACAAAATAAAAACTTCAGCTCTAGAGCTGAAGTCAGTTACAAAACAAAAACTGCAGCTCTAGAGCCGAAGTTCGCTAGTTACAAAACAAAAACTTCAGCTCTAGAGCTGAAGTTCGCCAGTTACAAAATAAAAACTTCAGCTCTAGAGCTGAAGTCAGTTACAAAACAAAAACTGCAGCTCTAGAGCCGAAGTTCGCTAGTTACAAAACAAAAACTTCAGCTCTAGAGCTGAAGTTCGCCAGTTACAAAATAAAAACTTCAGCTCTAGAGCTGAAGTCAGTTACAAAACAAAAACTGCAGCTCTAGAGCCGAAGTTCGCTAGTTACAAAACAAAAACTTCAGCTCTAGAGCTGAAGTTCGCCAGTTACAAAATAAAAACTTCAGCTCTAGAGCTGAAGTCAGTTACAAAACAAAAACTGCAGCTCTAGAGCCGAAGTTCGCTAGTTACAAAACAAAAACTTCAGCTCTAGAGCTGAAGTTCGCCAGTTACAAAATAAAAACTTCAGCTCTAGAGCTGAAGTCAGTTACAAAACAAAAACTGCAGCTCTAGAGCCGAAGTTCGCTAGTTACAAAACAAAAACTTCAGCTCTAGAGCTGAAGTTCGCCAGTTACAAAATAAAAACTTCAGCTCTAGAGCTGAAGTCAGTTACAAAACAAAAACTGCAGCTCTAGAGCCGAAGTTCGCTAGTTACAAAACAAAAACTTCAGCTCTAGAGCTGAAGTTCGCCAGTTACAAAATAAAAACTTCAGCTCTAGAGCTGAAGTCAGTTACAAAACAAAAACTGCAGCTCTAGAGCCGAAGTTCGCTAGTTACAAAACAAAAACTTCAGCTCTAGAGCTGAAGTTCGCCAGTTACAAAATAAAAACTTCAGCTCTAGAGCTGAAGTCAGTTACAAAACAAAAACTGCAGCTCTAGAGCCGAAGTTCGCTAGTTACAAAACAAAAACTTCAGCTCTAGAGCTGAAGTTCGCCAGTTACAAAATAAAAACTTCAGCTCTAGAGCTGAAGTCAGTTACAAAACAAAAACTGCAGCTCTAGAGCCGAAGTTCGCTAGTTACAAAACAAAAACTTCAGCTCTAGAGCTGAAGTTCGCCAGTTACAAAATAAAAACTTCAGCTCTAGAGCTGAAGTCAGTTACAAAACAAAAACTGCAGGTCTAGAGCTGAAGTTCGCCAATTACAAAAATAAAAACTTCAACTCTAGAGCTGAAGTTCGCCAGTTACAAAACAAAAACTTCAGCTCTAGAGCTGAAGTTTGCCAGTTACAAAAACAAACACTACAGCAATTATAAACAAAAACTTCAGTAAATAGAGAACAAAACTTCTGCTACTATGCTTAAGTTCAACAATTACAAACAAAAACTTCAGCACACTTGCTAGTTCAATCCCGTCTACTAGAATGTTGAAGTTTTGCGTGATTGTCTTTGCTACTTCAGCCCTGTATACTGAAATTATGCGAAAAAATGGGTACGCTTGTAATTTTTTGCAAAGCGAGCACAAGTTAAAACGTGACCCTTAAAGCGGGTATAGATGCAAATGCCCCGGACTGTATTCATATAACAAACGCAATCTCCTTCCTTGTGCTTGCCATATTCTTCTAAGGGATTCTTTGGCCAATATATTGATTGAGAGTTGATCTCTCTATCTTTCCTTTTGGGCGATAGATCTTCATGAATGCCGAGTTGTCTGGTTGTTGCTCCCTTGATATCTCTTTGATCTCGGATATTATTTGATTTTCATTCAACTCTTTCTCTTTTCTGCATTCCTTTTCTTTTTCTTTTATGGGATCTTTCTCTTTTTTTGATCTATTTCCTGCACAGATTGGAATGTGATTAGCATTACCATTTATCAAATCTATCATCATTAAAACTTAAGGTTTAACTTATCAGAGTATAACATTTTTAGGCTACTAGTGCACTTTGAAATGTTGAATTGTAAAAGACTGCCTTATTTTCCATGTAACATCATTTTCCAGGTAATCTCTCAGATAACTTGATAGTGTAAAACAATTTTTACACTATCAATTCATAGAAGTTAAACTCTAAAATAAATAGAGATGAGAGAAATTGAGTCTAACTAGACGTATTTGCTCTTACTGAAGAAAATCTTTAAAGCTTTTGAGCCATTTTCCAATACAGGTCCAAAACAAAAGCAAATGTTAATGACCTTGTTGTCCGCTGTTTTAATTTGGACCTTTTCCCTATAGATAAACCATCTCTATTGGTGCAGGGACGTTGTAGTATTTGGATAGTGAGTGCGAAATAGTGTATAATTGAAAAGGAATTTAAAACTAATTAATACTTAAGTTCACACTGACAACAACAAAATAGCAGTGGATGCGGTGATGTTTCACACCCACTAACTTTAAATCATAGATTTACTTCTGCTATTGTGCTTGAGCATCATCAAGTATCTCATCTTGTTGTTAAGTTTTCAATTAAAACCGCCTTGTGTGGTGGCTGGATTAGGCATTGACCCCTCCCTTTGAATAGTAAGAAAGAATTAAAAAGGACAGCAAATCTAACTTCCTCAAAAGCTATATGTGAGGTAGACATGCCCAATTCAATACAATTTGGATACAAGTACATGTCGTTGTAGTATGTGTAATAAAGTAATGAATATATAACAAGATGGAGAGGAAATTTTGTCACAACTTCTAAACAACTCTACAAAAGTATATGTTCTAGGTGGTTCATAGATGCTCTTGTTTTTGAGTTCATAGAACATGGATTTCTAAAGCTGTAGCTCTTCAAGAAAGAAAATCCAGACGCTCAGATCTGGAATTGAAAATAGGCAAATCCAGGATCTAGAGTCAATACGTCTGGAATAAGCACGATCTTACAAAAGGCTTGCCTCGTTTTTTTTTTTTCCGTGAGTAAACATAGTTCAAGCCGAAAGTAGTAGATTTAGAACACGTCCTATATTTGTCTCTGGCTGGAAAGGCCAGGAACAAAGATTAATCTAAAAGGTTTATACAGGGTGGAAAAGAATTGCTTCGCACCTGAGTACCTTGAAGCTAGTCAGGTTAATCTGAGGACAGATTTCTTATACATTTGACCATATGGGATTCTTCTGACTGAAATAAGGAGGGGCAAAGAGGTTGTTTTTAATGGATTCAAAATTTAGACGTTGTGGGTTCTGAGTTGATAGAGTTGGTTCTAAAATGTATATATAGCATATTATCTATACTTCATTTCGCACATATATATATAGGACTCGACCTGGAACATTGGTCCGGAAAAATAACATCAACCTTGATCAAATGCAGATGGATGCAAAAAATTAGAGAACTAGTTTACAAAATAAACTTGTATCGTTTAGATCCCAGATATAAATAACAAAAAGTTTGATATAAACAAGAACAAGTTTGCGACGTCGTTCAGAAATATAGTTTTTCTTGTTTTGGAGGGTGAAAGATGGAAATACATATCAATTACTCTTCACTTATTCAAAGTTGAGTGGTATATCAAAGCATCCTACACAATAATTTACAATAGCAACTGCTTTATAGCTGCAAGAGAAATAGAGGGAATAACTGCACATGAGAACTCGAATTTGCAATGTATTCTGGAGAGAGCTTATAGTTCCTCTTGCTTTATAATCCAGAATATGTTACAAATTTGAGATGAACTGACAACATTCTTGGCTAGATATACTCTGCATCGTTAAGTCAACGAGCTATTACTGGACTGACGATCTGAAAAGCCGCCTCAGCTTCACCTGAAGTTGAATACCTTCCATACATTTCAAAAGATGATTGAGTAAGAAAACTGAGGTTGAAGACAATATCTGTCATTTTAGGCCTTTCTGTTGATTTCTCGGATATGCACGCCTTCGCCAAGGTAGCCAAGCTTAGAGCATCATCCATAGGGTAAAAGCTCAACTTGGGATCCATCCACCTTCCTAACTGCTCCTCTCTGTTATCTTCAACTTCGAAGATTCCCTCAATTTCTTTCCGCATTAGAATCTCATCATTATCTTTTGACTCCATTGCTGTCTTACCTGAAAGCAACTCCAAGAGAACAAGCCCAAAAGCAAACACGTCGACTTTCAACATCATTGAGTTGGCAGCCTGTGTAGCTGTAGAGAAACTTGCAATTTTGGCTTTAAACCTTGAATCAAGAAGTATGTTACTCGTTCGGATATCCATGTGGACAATATTAGGTTGACTATGTTCATGCAAGTATTGCAGAGCATTTGCAACATCCAATGCTATATGTAACCTATGACTCCAACCGAGCGATACTACTGAGCCAGAAGCAGATGATCCGGGAAACAACCACTTATCTAGTGAACCATTTTCAGCATATTCATAAACCAAAAAGAAATTCCCGTGATTGTCTGATGAAACGCCCATTAGTTTCACCAGATTTGCATGATTTAGTTTCTGAAGTATCATCAATTCCTCTGAGGCTCGGTTAGTTTTTTTGACAGCTACAACCTGGTCGTTGATCGTGGCCTTGTACATTGATCCTCCTATACTGTATCTTTCATTGAAGTTCCTCGTCGCCTCCATGATGATCTTCAGGTCATACATTCTTGGCTTTCCAATATAGCCAGAAACTCCAGGAAGAAGCTTATCTTGAATGGTCTTGTGCTCTAAAATTTCATTTTTGGAGGCTTTCTTGGTCTGAATAAGATCAGAAGATTCCAGAGTAGAAGTATTACGGGCTAATGTTCTCCTCTTCTCGTGTAAAAGACGCATGTATATCATCAAGCACAATGAGAAAACTACAAGAAACCCCATACTACTTAAAACAGCAATGAGGATCCATCCACGTTTAGATTTTCTACTGCTCGTAGGAGAGGGATAAGATTGCAGAATAATAGGAAATTTTACCGGTATTAAGACAGGAAGAAATATTGCAGCAGTGAAATTTCTGTAATTGTTTGCAGCCAGAATGTCAGCTGCAGATGCTCCGAACATATTGCTTACAGGCAATATATCATCCCAAGGCTGCCACACATAAGTAACAAGGTACTGAAGTCCCTTTTCGAGATCAGAACGGGCAGGGCATTTGCAACGCAAAGGAAAAACAGCTTCCACCCCAACTGTCAAGTTAGTTGGATCTAGTGTTGGATTCATATCTTGCACCACATAATAGTTAGTAAGGTTCTCAAACGCTCCGACTGAAGCTGAATAAAAGCTGTCACCTTTCTTGATCTGATAGGTGACATTGGAGAAATAATGAGAACCATTGCAGTAGCACTTAACGGGCACGAGTAAAAGCTGGTCAGGAAATAGCTCAGTATCCTCTGAAATTAGACCTGTGGCCTTAGCTATACTTAAACGACTGACTTCAAGAAGATCGGAGATACTTCCCACATCAAAATAATTTGGTGGACGGGCACGATATGTGACATAAGTATCACAAGAAAAGGAAGAGTTTATCGAGCACGAAAAGTCTGTGTCCGTACTAGATGTTTGAGCAGTTATGTTAGAGGATGAAAGTATGAGAAAGAGGAAAAAGTTGTAAAACAAGGAGACAAGAGGAACTCCCATTGCTGCAAGCTTAGATAGCAAGGAACCAGCTAGAAAGTTTATTTGGTAGCTCGAGCAAGAGTTGATTTTAGGGATTTATTAAACATTAATCTGAAAGCTACAGAAATTCTTGAAGTTTGGAAGGATATAATATTGTCTAGGAGGCCTTGTTTGTAGCTTTGTCTGTGAGATACCCTCTTGTTTGCTCTGCCTACTCTCATATTCTAGGCAGTTGTCTCTGTCACTATGCAACAATGCTTCATAAAATATTCTCAACAAGCAAAAGGAAATCATTTGTATATATAATCATTACTTTCTCCTTGACTATGACATTCCCTTTCAAACCTTTTCTATGGAAGCTTCAGCTATTAGATTAATGCTAGAACCAAATCCAGACGGCACGGATTCCCCCTTCCTATCAAAGTTCAGAAAGTAACAACTAAGAATAAAAAATTAGAGATACGCATGAAGTCTTAGAGGTGGTTGTCGATGCTAGGAGCCTAGGTATATGCTTAACACATGCAAGTCGAGCATGTGTCACTCTCTTATTTAGGAGAAAGGGGCATAATAACGCAAGCAAAAATTGCAATTGTCAGTTTCTTGGAGAAATTACAATTGTCAGTTTCTTGGAGATATTCTGGATGTATTTGGTATGACGAAGAATAGTTTTCGGTGAATATTTTCAAGAAATAAGTCGTCTTCTTGTGCTTGATTGCTAAAAAATATCTTCCAAAGAAAACACTTTTCACTAAAAGGAGGAAAATGCCTTCTCCTATCTTCGCAATTAACTCTTTAATAACATTATTTTAACCAACACTTGGCCGTTATTAAAATTTCTTCAAATACCAACTGAAGGGTCCTCTATTGACAAGATTTCTGCCCTTCCCACTGAAATGATATGAGAGACTGAGGGCTGCTTAGTTTCCAGGATAAAAATATTGAGAATCTAGAAAACTAATTTTACATGGAAATAAGGTAAAAACCCATGAACTATAATTTAAGTCTTAGAGGCAGAAGAAAAAAAAGTCTGAGGCAGAAAAATGGGCATCCTTCATGTGTGGACGTTGGCCCTGGATGAAGTAGCAAAAATCTGAGAGCGTACGAAAAAGCAAAAGCTCTACCCTTTGATAAAACATATATCACGAGTATATCTTAATTACAAAGTAGAAATACAAGATAGAGACTAAACCCTAGCAAATAGGTGATTTGCGATATCACCACATATAAGTAAACAGATACATTATCGACAACTAGGATTTTTGGTCAGATGCCAAGTAAAAGGCTGGTTGATTGTTCGTGATTTTCAGCAACAGTATTACAAAGATCAACGCTTTCATTTCTGATCAACATAATCAAAATGCTATAAACATAAAACCAGACCTCCTTAATGAGCTTGATGATGTTGACCTGAAATATGAAGGAAGACACTTGGTTATTGTCCTGGAAAAGCACTACATCTCTATATCCTGATCAATGACAAAGTCCTTCAACTACATGTCGACTGGAAACTATTGGAGTAAATGTTATAGACTCTTGAAAGATCTGCAGAGCTCACTGTAAACATATGTCCAGGCAAAGCAAGGGGAAGAGCATCACTTATTTCCTCGGTTCTCTCTTCTACAGAAGCAGCTTCTCGAAGCTTGCCTTCCTTCCAGAGACTCTTGACAAGCAATTGTTTGGTCTTAGCATCAGGCAACAACCTCGAGTTCCTCATGTCCTCAAAAACCCTGAGTGCAAGAGCAGCTCTTCCACATTTGCAATAAGCATGGATGAGAACTTTATACATATAAGCATCAGGCTCTATACCGCTCTGCCTGACCATCCCAAAAAGCCTCTGCACAGTTTTTATATCTCCATGAAGCGCAAAATGGTTCATTAGTCCAGAATATGTTTGCAAATCTGGAACAATTCCGAGTAAACTCATTTCTTCGAGAATATTTAAGGCGTCCGGGTTCATATTACATTTTACCAAAGTCCTTAGAAGAGATGAGTACAGAAGCAGCTGACTGCTTTTAGATATCGGACCACAGATTGTTTTAATGCTTTTGAAAACCCTAAGGGCGGGATCCCCATTACCAGAAATCCCATAAAAATCTATAATTAACCGAACCGTGCTGAATGACAATTGGATGCCCTCTCTTTCAACCTTGGACAAAAGTTGATCAACCAAATCGACACATCCTTGGCGAGCTAATCTTGTGATCATTCTTGAAATTGTGTATATATCATGATTGAATCCTGGCTGACAAGCAACCCAGCAGAAGAATTGCCAAGCTGTTTCTGCTGACTTGAAGCTCCTGATCATCTTGCAAACCAACCTAGTCGTCCAAACTAATTTTGCATCCTCCAATGCTGACACCTCCTCAGCTCCCCAGTTCCGCAAAGCATTAGCTAAAGAAGCTGGATCCAACCACTGCTTCAGGTGAGGTTGATCCACAGCATTAGTATGGTCACAGTCACTCTCTTTATCTTCATCTTCATCATCATTATCGTCTTCACTACTGTCCATAGAGTAACCTATCTTCTTAATCCTCCCATCCGGTAACATGTCCCTTAGCAATTCATTTGTCTCGGCATCATAACCAGCATCCTGCATCTGCTGGAATGACCAAAGCATAGCTTGACCAGGCAATATTCCATCACTCTTCATCTGATCAAGCAAAATTTTGACAACATCTAATTGATTGGCAATACTGAATGCTTCCACTAGAACAGAATACTGCTTTAATGTCCGTTTCATCCTAACATGAGGCAACATGTGGAAAAGCTCAATGGCTGAATCCAACTTTCTCGATCTAACAAGATGCTCAATTAGAATAGTGTATGTCCTACAATTAGGAAGTGCCCCTTCTTCGATCATTCTATGGAATACCCTCACAGCATCACTGTCCTTACCCAACTGAACACATAGTCCCATTACAATGTTATAAGACTCAGTACACGGATGCTTTTGAAGGGTTGTCCTCCACTCGTCCCAGACACGAACAACCTCGTTAAACTCTTTGCTAATAGCATACCATCGCATCTGATCCATATAACTAACACGCGCAACATTAATGAACTTGCCCGAATTAATGGCATTGATAAGGGCTTGGAGTTTAGCAGTTTCTCGCGCCCTAGCAAGAACCTTAGCCAATGCATAAAGTGTGTTGTGGGTATGCGCGAAATGGGGAATTGTTTTGAGATTCTCAATCAAACTGAGAGCTGAATCAGGAGAGGGAGCTGATTGAAGTGCATTAGTGACTACAAAAGAGTCCAAAGTAGGATTCTCGAGATGGGGAATAAGATTATCTGAAGAATTAGACCGAAGAGCGAGTCTGATTGAATCAATAAGTCTCGCTCTCTGGAAATACAAATCTACTTTATTTACATTTTGGGTTCTCAAGAAACGGCGAAACTGCAATGATAAATTATTAAAGGTGCTGTTTATTTTGTACAATCGGTTGAAGTACATATAGCTTACATGCAAATGACAACCTAAGAAAAGCTAGGTAAGAATGTAGTACAGAAGAGTTACTAGAATTTGAAAGGTGTTACGAGGACAAAAGTTCAGGATTTTTACCAGGAAGGAGATGAGGAGTAAAGTGATGCGACAGAATATCAAACAGGTGGTGTGCGGGGACAGCTCTTTAGGAACTTCAACGATTTACGACAAATATCAAACAGGTGGTGTGCCTGGATACCGCTCTTTAGGAATTTTTGACGATTTTGCCAAAAACAGATAACGCCGTGGTTAGATAACAAAGAGAAGCCCGTTATTAGGCTAAATTTTGTGAAAATAATATGGGCTAGCTAGTTTTCGTATTGGTAATTAAAAATAGTCAGATTTTACAAAGACATTAAAAAATAACCACTACTTTGCTGAATTCTGCGAATAAACTTCCAACATATTATGTTAGAACTCCAGCATATTATGCTTGAATCTCTTATGTAAAATATTCTAACTTCAGCATATTATGCTGGATTTTTTCTGAATTTTTAAGAATATTTTTATTTAAATTTTATCTTTACATGAAAAAATTACTAAACTTCGATTACTTTTAAAACTGTGGCAATTTCTTAACTATCATTCACGATGAGTAGATAAAGGGACTAAGCCCATTATTTAGGGCTAAATTCTAAAGACTCGGGATGAGTTTCTGTGGGCTGCGATTTTTTAATTATCTAAGAAATTGCAGAAATATGAATATTTAACTTTTGACCCCTGCTTGTCCCATGGGCAGAAATTTAAGATCGAAAGTTAAAAGTGTAACCCATGGGGCAAAAAAGGGGCAACACTTGTTAAATTTAAAATTTTGCTCAAGCACGTACAAAAAATCAACACAATACATTTTGAGGACTATTTGTATTATCGAGCATATATTCTAACCTTTTGGGGCTTCATGTAATGGGTTGTGGATGCAGATGAAGCTACTGTCTATCCGAGGTAGTGTAGATATACTTGATTTTTGGGCCATCATTAAAGTCATACCTGTATTGCATAAAATTTGTAGAATTTACCCACTTTAAACTATATTTCAGAATTTGCCCCCGAAGTTACAAATTTAGAGTATTATAAATCTAAAATTTTCCTTATTGCTTCAAAGTGCAACTTCAAAATCGGATCTATAATTATTACATTGTTTCAATGCAACTTCGGAAAATCGAGTTCTTCCATCACTTCAATCTAACTTCAAAAAGTTGGATTTGAAGTTCTTTTATAGCTTTCAATCAAAATAAATCAAGGGTAAATCATAGCCAAGCATAATTAATCACTGGATTAGAAGACAGAATCGAAACATGAGAAGATAGAATTGAGGAGAGATGTATTTGGGATTGTATTAATCATAATAGCTTGACCTGCCTCTCCTTGAAGAGGTTCAGGGAATTACAATCATGTTCTTTTTGGCTTTTCCCATGGAGCATATCTATTCTGTTCTATGGATCTCGAACAGTGTCCAAAAAAGATCCCCTTTCAAGGCTCTCTTCCCTGATATTTATAGTTACAACCTTCATAAGCTGGTCATGAGTCATCGTAGCTGAGTCGAGGAGACGTTCTTTTTTTGCAGAGGGACTGTAGCCCCCTTGCTTGTCTTAGAATCGGTTGTGACAAGGTGGAGTCAAGTTCGTTGACTATTTGCTCTGAGCCGATTAGGACGGGGCTGGTTCAGTAGTGGCCGTATGATTAGATTTTTTACCAATACAGTTAGTCCCTCCATTCGTCGGGGTAATGCCTTGCTGACCTCGATGAACGGATTGTGCGTGACGTAACTGATCGGTGCGGACTCAACCCTTGGGAAGAGTGGGCGCTAACAACTTTTACCCGATAGTGATTTCGGGGTCAATTTCCTCAGAGAGCTAGTTATGGGAGTCGAGTATTTGTGGAGTCTAGGAAGGTGTTTTGGCTCCTCATTTTGCTTCTATCATTTTTGGTTTTTTTTCTTTTGTTTATCAACTAAATTTATCAACTATAATTGTAAACTAAATTATGCTAAGTAATGATGCTAGTTGTATGCAATAAGAGAAAAGCACTAGGGTTGTAGCACTTGCCTAGGTGACCAATTAACGGGTATAGAATTCTAATGCAAGGATGATAATTGAGGGAAATATGGATAACCGATGCACTTAGCACTCACTCTCCACCTCTCGGTAGAGAGAGTGATTTTGCCCAATTGACTCTCTCGAGACCAATTGGGTAGGCTAATTTGCCCAAGCAACTAATGGTTCAAGTAGGGTAGTTACTCTCTCGAGGTTTAACCCGTTACTTGGGACTACCATTCTCATGGGTCCATCCCAAATCCTTGTTGGGTTAATTGTGAGGTCATAGACTCTCTTTCTCAAGAAGAGTCAAGACCCACTAAGCTAGACTTAGTGTTTGCAACCACCAAATCCAAGTGAAAATATACAATCAACCCAAATACCAAACACCCAACATCATCCAAGCATTAAGCAAAAACACCCATTAATTATCCACACTAGGGTTGAGCCATAACCCTAGCTAATGGGTTTAGCCAAACATGGAAGAAGTGGAAATAAAAGAAATACTAGAAGAAATTGACATAATCATTAACTACAAGATTAATCTACTTGAATCCACGTTAATTGTAAGAGAAAATTGACTAAAGTAGGCTAATAAAAATTGCCTCGTGCTCAGCTGCTCAGATAGATTACAAAAACCTCACCTAAAAAAGTAAAAAGTTCTATTTATACTATACAGGAAAAATCGGACAAAAATATCCCTGAGGGTCTGGCGCGGACCGCATAGAAATGTCATGCGGCCGCGTAGGGCAAATGGCCTTCATATCTGGGCTTCTAGACTTGAGGATGCGGACCGCGTCAAAATGCCACGCGGCCACATAGGTTAAGTCATGCGAACCGCGTGGAAATGGTGCGCGGCCGCACAGGTGTGGTCATGCGGACCGCGTGGAAATGGTACGCGGCCGCACAGTAGAAATCGTCCCATTTTTGGCTCTCTGATCTTTTACCCACGCGGACCGCACTGATTTGGTGTGCGGCCGCGTGGGACTTTTCCTTGTCTTTTTGGGCCTCTGATCAACCATCATTGCGAACCGCGTGAAAATGAATGCGGTCCACGTGGAGCTTCTTCAGAATTGTTGCTTCTCTGAACTTTTCTGCGCAGCCGCATGACAAATTAGTGTGGACCGTGCAGCTTGGGATTTAGCTTGATAGCTGTCTGAACCTTCCTGTGCGGCCGCACATCAAAACAGTGCGGTCCGCACAGGTCATCTACTTCCCCACTTTCAGTCGTCTTTTGGCGCTTGGCAGGTTTCACTCCTTCTTTGAGCCGATTTGTGGTATTCATCATCTAGTCGCTCAAACCTGCAATCAAGCGCAACTTGTAAGCAATTTAGGACTAATCAAGCGCAATTTATGCATAAAGCTTAGGTAAGAATGGGTATAAAACATGCACAATTCATAGTTATGAACTCCTCCAAACTTAAACCTTTGCTTGTCCTCAAGCAATTAAAATGAGACCTACCCCTCAATAGAAAACATTCAAGTAATTCCTGTTTGTCCTAAAGTAACCTCAATCAAGCATCAATTGGGACTAACAATTGCCCTCAAT
>MU682487.1:7998-22365 GCA_026770625.1 Nicotiana glauca
CCTTATCGATAATTACTTATCGATTATCGATTTGTACATATTCTTATCGTTATCGTTTCAATAAGGTTTCGATTTTTTCGATTTCGTTTATCGATGAACCGATAACAAATAATCGATTCGATTTATCGATAAACCGATTCGAATGCACACCCCTAGGGACGACATGAGTTGCAATGCGCCTCAACTGAGTGGTTTGAGAAAACACATGCATGAAAACAAGGTTTGAAAATACTCTAAAAAAGCAGATGCTTTTAGCTGTCCATATGGACGTTAATTCTTCTATTAATTAACGTCCACAATAGTACTCTAGAAAACGAAGTTTTTGTTATCTTATTTTGTCCGCATTTAAGATTTGAGCTTTACGACATGTGATCATTCGAGATTTTACTCGACCGTTTTTAAAATCTATTATTTTTTTTACATTTTTAGCAAATTTTGAACACATAAAAATCTAAGCTAAACTATTGGATTCGAATAAACCCGTAGCCCCTTCATTAGATTTGCTCCTACTTGTGCTTCCTTCGAAATATCTTTGTGACAGAAATATCTTAACATCACAAATTGAAGTCCTATCTTAAAATGGCTTTAATTTTATCCGCTTATAATATTAAGATGTTTTACACTGTAAGGTCATTTGTAGACCTACTAAAAGTCAAATTTAACTGTTATAAGGAGTGATGTGGGTTCATATATAAACTGAACAAGAAGACAAATTCACTTCCAAAATTGAACTTGATTCAATTGATTTAATTAACAACATGCTCTTTCGTTGCTATACTATTTCAAAGTGTACCAAATTCCCTAGCATTAATTAAGAGTCCATTATTTTTTTTGGTTTTCCATCCAATATCCAGCACTTGCATTGGAGTCCCAACTAATTTGAAGCCGTGTAACGTCAATTAAAGAGAAAACTACTCCTTACCAAAAGAAAAAATTTCTTAGGTAAGACTCGAATCCGAGAACTTTATTTAACGATGAAGGAATCCTATCGATCCACCCAGAACCCTTAGAGGTCTAGCATTGAAAGTCAACATAACAAGAATATGAAGCAGCTAATAATCTTGATGCATGAAATTAGAGAAGGAGCTACGATAATTGCTGTTTTCTGCATGGAACTAATCCTATACATAACAAGATTCCATTGCAAGACGTATACTTCAGGAAGAACAAACATTACATTAGCACAATTATAATCGAGCATTAAATTATCGTCAACATCTCGAAGTTATATTAAGAAAAGGTTTTTTACATAATGTGCACCTGATTTTTTTTTCTTTCAAAAGATACATAAACTAAAGAATTAGTATTGCTAAATATATATATTTTTTGTCTTTGAAAGTTTGAAATGTCAAAATATATACAAAAGAGTACTTCAAGAACTTGAGTGGAATTGTCCACGAATCAAATTGACCGTAGATGTCGCTATGTATTCTCTCAATAAAAATATTCATCACATGTGAGCAACTAAGTATGCACATTTCTTTCCTTTATTGATGATAAAGTTATTGTTATTATAACAACATTAAGGAATCACAAATGCGGTGGCTTGCTTGTCGCAATTGCATTAATCAATCTTAATCTGTACCCAAGAGTAGCTCCAAAAAGAGTAATAGAACATTAAAGGAGCCATTTATTAATGAAGAAAAGCTAGCAAATGGACAAAATTCATGCAATTAAAGAACATACTATGAGCAAACATCCTTAGATCCGTCTTAAAGAACACATCACAAATTGTAGATATACAATAAGCTTAACTATGACTTCTAACTCTTCCAAGTTATGTTGCTTGAATCTTCTAAAAATCTCGCCACATTTGTGTCGCTATCCTTCAAAAATGCATAATTTTTCAAGAACTTGACACGAGTGCGACAGTATATTTGGAGGATCAAACAACACATAGCTTCTTCAGTACATGAAATGATATCCGATTGTCTTCATTTGCTACTCTTTCTTAATATTATCAACTACAAATGCTGCAACTACATTGTCTGTTTGACCAAGTAAACTGCTTAAAGATCTAGCTTTCACCACTCCAAGCTTTTTCATCTTCTTCATTAATGGCTTTTTCTTATCATCTTCACCATAATAATGATCTTCCATATTATCAATTGACAAAGGATTCTCCTCTTTTTCTTCTTGTTTCTTCTTCGTTGCATTTCGAACACTAGTCATGCTTCTAAGTCTTCCTTTTCCCAAATGATGTTCACACAATGAATAGCCCACAAGGGTTTGTTGACAACATCTCCATCCTCTCCCATTTACACGACTGCACCTTGATCCTTCTAATATAACACTCCCTCTTTTGCTCTTCTTATTTACACCAAAACCCTCTTTAGTAATTCGTCCATTTTCCCATTCTTTCTCCTCTTGACCATTTTCTTGTGGGCATTTCTTGTTAGTCTTTGACTTCATCTTAGCCTCTATTGTGTTAATATTCCTTGTGTGGTTGTAGCTGTCTCTTCTCTTTTTGAATGGAATTACTTTATCTCCTTCACACCATCTCCCATCTACTATACATATGCATGTCCAATATCATAGCATAAAAGAAGAAGAATAATAGTAAATACATTTGATGAAAGCAGTAATCTTGATTGTGGGATAACCTATGTTGTTCGGACTCTCTAAATATATCGTCAGATGCATGTCAGATCCTTAAAAAGTAGTACATTTTTTGAGGATCAAACATAGGTGCGATAGCATATTTAGAGAGTCCGTGCAACACATAAGGGTAAGTAATTTTGAAGATTTACCTAGATCAGGTGAAGATGATGGCTGTGGAATCAAAGAACCTAGTTGCAGAGTTGTTGAAAAGCTTTGGTTACTGAGAACAAGCAAGAACAAGAAGATCCAGAAAAAGTTCGTGAATTACCAAATTACAAAAGGAAAGTGTACAGTGCAACAATCAGAATTTTCTGTGTGATGTGTTTTAATATAAATGGGGACCATGTTGAAATTTATAGGGGATAGAAAAAGAAAAGAAAAGATGGAAAAATGCAAGACAACACAAAAACAAATGGATTAGATGAGATGGGAAATTGAATCATTGGATAGGAAAGCATCGTGGGTACATATTATAGCCAAAGCTAAAACAAACCTAAACAGTATTTTCTAGATATATACAGTAATATTATTTCTTGTTTCTCGTATTATTCACCTTTTTTTACTATCATAGAAGAATTCATGAAAGAAATAAAGGGAATTTTTAACTTTTCTTTTTTATGCATTATATTCTTACTTGTTATCATTGTCATTACTACCAAAACTCTTCTCGTTCTCTCTCCATAATTTCTCATCTTGAGCTTCTACATCCTGCAAATTAAATCACATCCAAAAAAGCCACAGATAATAATAAGAAAATAATAACACTATACATCATGGGCAAAGTTACGTTCTTTGGGTGCAAAACTCCATTTTAAAGAAAGCAAAAGGACAGGAAGAAAGACAGTGCAATTCTCGATAAAATAATTAGGCTTATTTAATTTTAGGATGCATATGATAATAATAGCAATACGTTTACCAAAAAAACTAATAATAACTCACTTTTTCTTTCATTTTCTGTTGATTACTATTGCCACCAAAGAAAACCCAACTCGTTGCTTTGCCCTTAGAGACCGCCGGTTGATCAGACGGCTGTGAAATAGTTAGATTTGGAAGATCAGACGGTAAAAATTCGTTCTTTGTGGTTTCTGGGCAAGGATTTATCTCACGTTTCAGTTGTTGCACCACTACTGGCCTATTGAGTTGGGGATCTGACTCTGAAGGAGGAGGAAAACGCTTCCTGATTCTCATAACTGGATGAAACCAAAGTTAAAAAAAAAAAAAAAAAAAAACTATATATTACTTTGGATGTGTATATTAATGGTAAAAACAAAAAGGGAGGAAAAAGGGCTCAAAAGGAAGAAGCAAAAACTGGGATTTTTCAGAATTTTTGACAAGTGTTTGTGAGTTTCTCAGGTTTTTCTCTTTCTAGCTTTTATTTGTTGCACCACAGAGACTAATAAGACCACTAGGACATAAAGAAAGAAAGAGATAGAGATGGTATGCGAAGTGGCACGTGCGATGAGGAACGTAGATGGTGAGCAATGGCACGTGTGCACAATGTGGGGTCCGGAGGCAACCGGCAACCGGAATTGGTACCGGATGGTGTGACAGAGTGGGAGTTTGTGTGTGAATGTGTGAGAGAGAGTACAAAATGATGGGAGGACTTTTTGGGGTTTGTAACTTTGTATTATGCTTTTAAACCTTTTTGGAAACACACTATAGTTTGACATGTTTGTTTAGTTAATTAATTATTTTGATCAGTATGAGATTTATGTAATTGAACAGGTGTAATTATAATATTCAATTTTCAAGCGGGAGATGTGAATCGGTGGTAATTACACTATAGATTGCTTTTTAGTTTCTTTGCTTTTATTTTTATTTTTTTTCTTTATAGCTTTTTATTTCTACTATATTAATTTCTTTTTATTTTATTTTACTTTTGCTTTTCATTTTTTAAATTTTAAAATATATTTTTTTTACAATATTTATCTTTTATTTCTTTACCTTTACTTCTTGTGATTCCATGTAATTGCTCGTATATTTTATTTTTTATTTATTTTTTTCTTCATTTAGTGTAACTCCATTTTATTTGATATATGTTAAACTTTTTTTTGGATTTTGAAATTATATTATATTTATGGTTCCAATTTACTTGTTTTAGTAGTATTGGCTTGTTATTTTTATTTTTTAGTTAGAATTGATAGATTAATTTTGTCTAACATTTGAATAATGTTATGACATTATATTTATAGATATTAATTTATTTTATTAAATATGTGTATGTGTGTGTGTGTCTATATATATATAATATTAACTTTTAAGTTTTGATAATTACTTCATTTAAAATTTAATGTGTAATTACACTTGTAATTACATTGTGATAAATAAACAGGTCATCGTAAGTAATCTATTGTGTGATATTTTTTAGGCTACGTAATTACTATACTAGTAATTACACCAATTTCAGTGATCATGTGACTTTCCAAAAATACCCTAAATAATTAAAAGGAAAAAAAAGGAGGGGAATTGTGGGTCCCATATTCAACAATGTCAACATGCGCTTATGAAAACTAGGGGTGTCAATGGATATTTGAAAACCGACTAAACCGATCGAACCGCACCATAGCGAACCGATTTTTAGGTTTCTTTTATAGAAACCGTATGTTTTTATATAAATCTATAACCGTACCGATAACTAGGGTAGGTTTTTTATTTTATAAAAATAAACTGAAAAAATATCGAACCGTATCGAATAAATTTTATATGTGAAAAATATATTTATATCGTAAGTTTAAAACTTATAAAATATTAGATTTTTCATTGGGTCTTGGAATTATGAAAACTGTTACAAGCTAACAAGTAATTATAATTTAAATACTAATTTCTAAAATCCATTATGCTATTTATACTTAAACTAAGTTATTTCAAATATCTTTATTAACAAGACAAAAAGTGTTATAGAGATTATGCGTAGCAAACTACAATGTATTGAATATGTTTCCTTTCATACAATTTAGATTTATCTTTTTGAATATTCAATATAAATTTTATTCTTGAGTCCTGGTTTGGTTAATAACTTTTCACTCGTGTCGAATAGTTGATTTTTTTCACGTTGAATTGCTGGCGAATAATTGATGGATCTATACTCTAGCCATCTTTCATGTTTTTTAATTCATCACATTTTAAACAGTAAAAATCTTTAGAAAATTTTGCCAAGTCCTATAAAAGAAAATATGTTATTGCATTCTACTTCTACTGGTGGCTTTTACATGACATTTAAAAAATATACCGAAATTTAACCAAATCGTACCGATACCGAAGTGAAACCAACATGATCGGGACGGTTTCGAAAAGTCTAATTTTGATTATATATAATAGAATAACCGAAAAATTAGTATGGTACAAATTTTATAAAATAATCATCCAAACCGAACCATTGACACCTCTAATGAAAACCGCAGCTAAGCAGTCAACCAATTAGTTTGGACTTTTCTGTTTTGAACTATTACTCCCAAGTTTGATAGTTTAATTGTTCGATTCGGAGAAAGTAATGAAAACTTTATAAATAATTAATTTTAAATATATTATAATATTTAGATAAATATAAGATTTTTGAAGCATAAGATTTTAGAAATACCATAATATTTGTATGAATATAATAGTGTTTTCTTAAGAAATATAAAAATGTATAAATTTTTTTAGAACAAATTAATAAGAATAATTGTCAAATAAAGTGAATTAGATGGAGTACTTTCTTTATCCCAATTTATTTGGCGTGCTATATTTTTTTCATCTAAAGCTCTACGCTCAATCATATAAAATAGGGGGTTAGAGAGAGAGAGAGAGTATTATCAAAGTTAGGAAAAGAGAATTATATTACGGAGTATGGTTAAATAAATGGACATATTGCTTAGAAATAGAGAAAGGAATGGAAGGAGATGACATAAGGTTTTAAGAAAATGGAGGCAAATGACATATGTGATATGACAATTTCTACTTTTATCAATTCCTTTGAAATGAGCGCAAATATTACCTCATATTGTACATAATAATAGGAGAGCTGAGTAATATTATAAATGTTGGTATCTATACTACAAAAAGATTGGGATTCACATGGTTGAGACTGGAGAGAAAGCTATGAAAAACTCGAGACGGATGAGGGAGATCCTTTCTCTGACATTTTTGAGGAAAAAAAAACAAACATTATTAGCATTTAAATATGAAAACAACGATAAAATTATCTATGTGTGACTTATATGCTATGAATTCACGCTACAGAAGCAACCATTAATATGTGCATAGCGGAGACTTTCTAAACAACATCTTTAGGATGCGATTCTTTTTCGAATCTTATATGAATGCACATAATGCTTTGTTCATCGGGTTTGCCATTTTTTTAAATATGGAAAGCATCTTTCATGGTCTTATCTTGGGCAGCTTATATTTTGGTCCATTTTCTTTTTCAAATTATTGAAATAGGGTCAACTCTTATATGTTAGATTTACAAGACCATAATCCAGAAAATGAGGAATGCTGAAAATGTACTTTGGAAGTCCAACTAAGAAAGTATGAGTAAAAATAGCACGGTATAGCCAGTTTTCAGATTGGTTATTCAAAAATAGCTAACGTTTATCAAGTCAATGAAAAATAGCTACTATTTTGATGCAACAGAGACCGGTCCAGAATAATATACTGAAGTTCGGTGCACCTGTGTATGAACTCCATCAAATTATGCTGGACCGGTATATTTTGCTGGCTCTAGTATAATATGTTGGAGACTGGAGCACTAGTGCTCCAAACTCCAATATATTATACTGGACCACTATACTTGCTGAAACTCCAGTATATTATGCTGGAGTTCCACTACTAAAAAAGGGCTAATTTCCAACCGAAATTTGCGACTTAAAATAGTAATCGGAAATCTCCGACGGAATCGGTCGGAATATTCATAAAAATATATTTTTTAATTTTTAGTAATACTTACGACTAATATTGCGTCTATGTCCGTCGTAAATTTTGGCGGAAAATTTCGAGCTATTTTTAGTGACTAATTCGGTCGAAAACAATTAAAAAAAGAAATAAATAAGTAAAACATAGCGACGGATTCGGTCGTAAATATTTAGTAACTATTTTTGACCAAATTACCGACCGAATCGGTCGAAAAGTATTTTAAAAAATCCTAAACAACTTCCTTTCTTTCCCTGTTCCTCTTTCCTTCCTTCTCTCTTTTCTCTCTCGCCTAAACTTCTCCTCACCGTCGCTTCCATCAACGAGCAGCTCGCCGGCGCCACTGCAAGTCAAATGAGATCCAGGTAAGTTTTCCCTCATACAAACCCTTCTCTGCGTACATTTTAATTAAACTGTAAAAGGCATAAAGCCTCTTCTAGAATTTTAAATCTTGTTGATTGTTGTCTGAATTCCTGTCAGATAGGGCTTTTGGTTTGTATTTCCTACCCTCAATTCCTTTAGCTGATTTTCTAATTGGAGCTTAATGAATTATCCTTAATTTATGTATGCAATAATCTTCTATTCCTTAGTCTTAGTAGGTCGTATTTATGGTGTTCGTGATATTGGTCTGTGCGGAAAAAGGAAGTATGTTGCACATATATGTTAACTTCACATCATTACTTTGCAGTAGCTAACATCTTTTTGGTTTACTAAGTTATTCCTTTCATTGTTAATTTTGTTTGATTCCTACTGAACTTTGGTTCGGCATTAGAAATTTCAAAACAGTAACCAGCTTGTGTGTGCAAAAAATATAAGTATTAATTTTTATATCACTATATTTAAAGTAGAAAATAAAAAATTTATCACTTTCTTTGGTGAAAATATTTGTTGATCTGACAGGATAGAGAATTAAATGTTCAAACTTGGTGCCCAACTTTTTTTTACTTAGGCAAATGCTAGGAAACTGGGAAGTGGGACCTATAAAGAGAAATTAGATCCTAACATTTTGAAATTTATTTCAATTATTTGTTATTTGAGATGTACTATACAACTATTCAACAATAAGACTTTTGAGTGCTACAGTCAACATTCCAGCAAAACAACTATATATCTGCTTACAAGTTATTAACAATATTCCTTCTGCTTTATCTTCGTTTATCTGTGTGTAATCTTCATCATATACTTTTGTTGTTCTAACATAGCACATGTCAATACACTAGAAAATATTAGTACCAGTTTGATATTAGACATACAGATGCATAGCTTAGATGTTCAGTGACATGTATATGGTGAGAATGTTAATAGGTTTCTTTGTTTAGAGAGTTCTACATTTTGATTTATAAAGAAAACAAACTCAAAATAGATGTAGAAGATGTAGTAAACCATTTTAAATAAATCAAATTATTTTCAATATCTCATTTATAGATTTTTATTTAGGTAGATGGAATTTGTACATCGTAGATGGATGTATAATAGAAATCATCCTAATCGTGCGGGGTTGAGGGATGAATTTATTAAAAGGATTGCTGAATTTATTGCTAAGGCTCAAACACTTGATGATTTTCTTATTGGAGGAATGATTAGGTGTCCTTGTATGAAATGTAAATGTGTTAAGTTATTGAAATCAGACGAAGTTAAAGTCCATCTCTACATGAAAGGGTTTATAAAAAATTATTATATATAGACTGCTCCCGGGGAGAATCATGCTAGTTTAGATGATGCTAACTTTCATAATTCTTTTGGTGGTGAGGGTAGTCCCATTTCGGAGCATAATATTGAAAATTCTCGATACAATGAAATGATGAGGGATGCTTTTGGGACGTTTCCTGGGGTTCAATCCGAACCAAATGATGAGGCTGAGCGTTTCTATGAATAGTTACTTGAAGCTAGCCGTCCATTATATGAAGGTTCAGTGCATTTCAAGTTGTCTGTTGCGGTCAGATTGCTAAGTATAGGATAGACTTTTCGTGATATTCCCTTTTTAAGTATTAAGTATTTACTAGAATGTACGTATATATATTGGTTGAAGAGCAAGAGTTATATGTAAAAAGAAAATGATTTGCACTTCGTCATAAGTGATAGAAGTCATTTTTACAATTTACTACTATAAAGTATTCTCTTTGGAGAAAACATTGGAAAATGATTTGGATTAATACATAAAATTATTTAACTAAACCACAATAATACTGATGAGGGATTCACTATGTTTTGTTCAATTCATTTTGTGTATTCCGATTGTAACTATGATTTATTAGTTATTTTTGGTTTTTCATTCTAATTTTTTGAAAAAGAAAGTCCCCACTTGGTTATATTTCGAATTGTTATTGTTACCTGTCTGTTATGCTATTCAGCTAGACTATAGATACAAAGAAACCTGAAATCCCCTACATCAATGATCTCCCAAGAATATCAGTGAAGTTGTGAAAATATGAATTTTCTCCTATTTAATTTTTTCTGTATGCAATAATGTGTGGCTACTCATCATTGAGATGTAATAATTTTGTATTTTATTATGATTATATTACGGATATGGCATCTAAGGGTAAGGGAAACATGAAACCTAAGAAGAAAAAATAATTTGTTCCAACTTCCTCAACTATGTCAAATATGAGTCATCCTCTTCCTCATCCTCCTCAGTCGACTTCATTGCCATCTACCATGTTCACTATCCCCCTCCATCTAATAATGCAGTTCAATATTATTCTATGCCTGCTAAAGGCAGTCAAAGTAATACCGTTTTTAACTTTGTACCCACATCTTCTATACCATTATCTTCACCGGGCTTTCATGATAGTCAACATGGTATCTTACCAGCTGTTGCACCCTAGGTCTTTTATGGTAGTCAGCATACTGACTCACCAGCTGCTGCACCCCCGGGCTTTCATGGTAGTCAGCATACTGGCTCAACAGATGTTGCACCCACGAGCTTTAATGTTAGTCAGCATGATGGTGCGTCTTTTGTTGCTCCATCATCTTCCAGTCCATCATCATAATCCATTCCCAGCATATCTAGGTTGGATATTGGAGGTTCTTGCCCAGCTACATCTAGTGCTACTTCTGCACCATTCGCAGACGCAGGCAGAATCTTGGAGGGGATGTACAATTTGATAGTTATAATCGATTGATAATCGTCCCCCACAAGAATGGGTAAGAAGGTTCTTATATAAAATTTTATGTTTTGAATGTACATTTAGATATATTAACATTAAAGAGTATTTATTTACAATTAAAAGATGTTTATTAATTATATATATGTTAATTTTAATGCAGGTTTTTGCCACCTTTTCAAGGTACACGTATGGTTACAAATTCTATGAAGCCATTTTATCATGAGCCGTGGACTTCTTGAAAAAAGATATCGTACAGCATCAGAGAGCAAAAGTAGAATTAATTTAGGGTAAGAATTAATTATATTTATTTAATAATTATTATTTTCATCTAATGTTACTTTTTTATATTGTAGACATTGTGTGCATGTCATTCTCAATATCAAAATGCAATAAATATTATTTTTCGAGAAGAAAACTGGTATAAGGATTAAAGATACTATGTGTGCTGCTCGGAATGCCGGTCAAATGCCAGAATGGTTAAGAGAAGATATTTGGAATAAACTTCTTGAGAAATGGAATACCCCAGAATGGAAGGCAAAAAGTGAACAAGCAAAGGCAAATTGTGCCTCTAAAAAAGGTGGCTCATTGCACACAGGAGGTTCGATTACTTTTGAGGCCCATAAACTAAGAATAGTAATTATTTATAAGAAAATTTTTAGTTTTACATATAGAATTTTACGTTTGTAAAGTCTAACTCATACTTTTTTCTTATGAAGGAAAAGGAAAGAGGGCAAGATATGACTTACGCTGCGGTCTTCGAGGAATTGCATAAGAAAAAGAAAAAGAATGATACAAGAGAACACTGGGTGGAGACACGTGCTTCAGATACATATGTAAAATTCTAACTTCATAATTATTTATAGTTTATTAATATTAGTTTGTTTACTTAATAGTTATGTTTTTCATTTCAGGAAGATTATCATGAAAGGTTGGAAGAATGGCAACAAACTCAGCCTCCTTCAACTCAACCAACACCTGATGATATGGATGCATTGTGGATAGAGGCAGCGGGTGGAGCAAACAAAGGCAGAGTCTACGGACTAGGAGTACATCGACCTACAGGTCATCCAAACCCACTCTTAGACGATTCTTCTCCTCAAAATCAAGAACATATGGAAGATTTGAAAAAAGAAATTCGTGGATTGAAGCAACAATTGGACTCCCAAAACGGAATGTTAGTTAAGATGCAAAAATTCATGCGTAAACATGGGCATGATTTATCTGATGATGAAGATGAACAAACTGAATCTGATGTGTAGTAGTTTAGTTGTGATGTTTTGGTTGATTGGTAAACTTGATTGTGAGAGACAACTTTATATATTGCTTTTAAACTTGAACATGGGCTGCTATTTGGATGTTTGTATGCCCAAAATTGTTAGGTTTAAATATTGGTATTGTTGGTTTAATGGTTGACATTGTTTTTTTAGAAATTGTTAATGTATTGTTAATTTAGATAGTGTTAATGTATTGTTGGTTCGTATTATTGTATTAATATATCGTTGGTTTAGATTGTTGGTTAGTATTTTTTTTTTTGTTTATGATAGTTTGACAGGTGGTGTAGCTTGAAATTGGGCAGAATTCTGCCCAGTTTAGTACAAAATTCTGATTGAAACGGTCGGAAATCTCTCCCCAGATTTAACAATAAATTTTCATATTTTCGACTGATTTGGTCGGAAATATTTTTTAAAAAATATATTAATATTTAGAAGGTTTCGAAGGATTCCGTCGGAAATTTCAAAAAAAAAACAATTAATTTTCAACAGTTTTCGTCGAAAAATAAATAAAATTTAATTATTAATTATGTATTTTTCTTGTATAATTACGGCCGATTCAGCCGATAAATTCCGACCACTTTAGTCGAAAAACTGAATTATTTGGTAGTCTGGCCATTTCGAAATTTGCGACTACTTTAGTCGGAAATCACCGACGGATTCGGTCGGAAATTATTTTTCGACCAACGTTTTTCTGACCGACCAAATTCGGTCGGAAAGTAGTCGGAAATACGTGATTTTCGACCGAATTCTGACCGTTTTGGCTGTCGGAAATCTAACATTTTCTAATAGTGTTCTAGTGTACTTATGCTGGAACTCCATCACATTATGCTGGAGTTACAGCATACTTATCCTGGAACTCCAGAATAATATACTGGAGTATTTTTCCGGGCTTTGAATAGTATTTTTGCTCAAATTTATCTTTACATAAAAAACGACTAAATTTCGATTACTTTTAAAATTGGGCTATTTTTGAACGATCAGTTGTAAATCTGGCTATTTTTTAATTTCTCCCAAAATATGAGGTTAGCCCATTTCATCACGTCCGCCAAAGCCCATCACAATTTTAATTTCCATGTCATCAGCAAAGTTCATGTAAAAATTGCACGGGGCATCCTATTTGGTCGCCCCCATTTAATCTATGCCCATTTTTTAAGATTTTTTAAATTTGTACCCACTGGTTAAACAACTTCAGCCTCTTTCTCCTCCTCCTTCTCCTCCTTCGTTTTCTTCTTCTTTCTTCTGTTGTTATTGGTGCTGCTATAAAATTTTAGTTCATGGGATGATCGCCATAAGTATGTTTATCATATTATTTAAAAACAGATTATAAATAATTACATAAGTTAGTAGACAATAATTTGTGAATATTTCCATGTAATTCTATTCTTTTCACGTTTATTATTTCCAAAATTTATGATTTAGGTACTGTTGGCAATTTGATTATTTTATAGTAGTAATATACTATGAAAGAATAAATTGATTATTTATCTAGTATGTTAGAAAGATTTTTCAAAAACTTTAGCTTATATAGTGCTAGAGTTTTTACAAATGAACTAAATAACTTCAGCTTCTTCTGCTGAAACTTTTGAAAAAGCTTTATGACAAAAGTAATGAAACCACGACAAAAGAACTTCAGCTTATATAGTGCTGAAGTTTTTACAAATGAACTAAATAACTTCAGCATCTTCTGCTGAAATTTTTGAAAAAGCTTTATGACAAAACTAATGAATACAGGACAAAAAAAACTTCAGCTATTTTAGTGCTGATGTTTTGACGAATGAACTAAATAACTTCAGCATCTTATCCAAGACAAAAAAAACTTCAGCGTATTACCTTTGTTACTTTAGGCCTGTTTACTAAAATGCTGAAGTTTTGCATGATTGTCTTTGCTACTTCAGCCCCGTATGCTGATGTTACGCGAAATAATGGGTACGTTTGCAATTTCTTTTACAACGCAGTCACAAGTTAAAACGTGACCTAAAAAGCGGGTATAGATGCAAATCCCCCAAAATTCAGGAAAAAAAAAAAAGAGGAAAGTAAAACAGGACGTCACGGTATCACTACAAAAGATTTTCATATTTGATTTCTTTTCCAGTCTCCACAATCCACATAATATACTTGCCTACCCTCATTTTCAAGTTCCTATTTTAGATCTGGCTAAGATTAAAGCGAGTAATTTAAATGTTTTACGCATAAGTAAAAGGAGATCAATACCAGGCGATTTTCAAACAAATTTTCTACAAGATAGGGAGAAGAAACTCAGAATGTAAAATCTTCCGTGCCACAATCTTGCGTTTAACCAATCTTTATGGCTACTTTTGCTAGTTTTATCTGTGCTCGGTGTTTATGTTAGTAAAATTTACCTCTAAAATTTTCATCCATGTTTGTAGTTTTTTTTGGGGGTTCTTTTTTATTAAGTTAAACCACAGTTAATACAGGGAACATTTGAAAGTATAGAAACTAACCTAAGGGGGTGACACAGTGATGGTCGTTACTAA
>MU682487.1:23677-57814 GCA_026770625.1 Nicotiana glauca
TGAGATACAAAAAGGTTGGTTAAGAGGATTTTGTGAATAGACTGCGTGCTGAAGAATTGGTGGTGTAACCCTTCTAACAAATGTGTGCATGAGTGATCATCCTCCAACGCCAGTTTTAAAAAAAGCGGGGGTTGTGCAAAAACTGTGATGCTAGTAGTTGACAACTATGGATTTTAGCCTATTTTATGTTCTCTTTTGCTTAGATTTTGGATAAAAAATGTGTAAAAGTATTTCTGAAAACTAATTTAAGGTGCTTACTTGCAACTTTTGGTCAAAATGAGGCAAAGAAGCTAAAATGAACTCATAAAGGAGTCGAACTTGCACAAGCCCAAGGAATGGAACTGTAGCGCTGGCAGCGCTATTATTATGCGATCGCGTATGACCCTCTACTGAGGCGATTAAAGATATGTTCTAGCGAAAGTGATGTTCAGAGAAGCTGTAGCCAGGTGCTAAGACTGCTGTTGACCGCGTCTAAATTACGCGGCCGCGACGTTACCAAGCGCGGACGCAGTGCAAATTCCACCGAGGGCGTGAAAGAGGTTCGGAGACTTGGCTAGTGGAACCTAACTGAGGAACGTGGTCCGCGAACATTTTATGCGGCCGTGATAGAAGCCAACGCGAATGCGGTAAACTTTATGATGTCCGCAAATCCTAGCCCAGTCCAAGTCCAATTATGAAGAAACGCGGTCCGCACTTGTTTTTATGCGACTGCGAAAGTCCATGCGCTGAGGTGCCCAGTATTTCGCTGACAGCGGAACCTCCGTAGGGATATTTTTGTCAAATAATTTCAGATGTATATAAATAGATCTTTTTCACATTTTTAGGTTATCTTTTGTATCAATGAGCTCGTGAACTGCCGTACTTTACCATTTAGAGTAATTTTAGAGTAGCTTTAGCTTATATTCTTAGATTTTATTCTTGTAATCAACTTTTATGGCTTAAATTTCATCTCCCTCTTTGATTTTTACCTTGATTATGAGTAGCTAAACCCATTAGCTAGGGTTATGACCAAACCCTAGTGTGGGTATTTAATGAGTCTTGAATTTTAGGGCTTAATTATCTATGGGTTAGTGATATTTAACTTGATTTATGCTTTAATTGTAGAATTTATGGTTGCAAATACTGATTTGTGCCTTTATGACTTAGACTCTTCTTGAGAAAGAGGGATTAAGTCTAGGAAAATTAGGCTAACAAGGAATTGGGGTGCATTCGAGAGATTGATAGCCCCAATTAAAGGGTTAAACCTAGAGATAGTAATACTCGACTTGAGCCAATATCATTTGTTATGAATGAACACCCATTTAGACTTGAGAAATTCAAATTGGGCAAAGTCACTCAAACTACCGAAAAGTATAGAGTGAGCACTTATGTTTGATGGTTATATCACGACCCCAATCGTAACAAACTTGCCCTGAATTCTCGATACTCGTTAGATATCCACCTAGGTGGAAGTCACTACCCTAGTCCCTTTTAATCCTTGAAAATAACCAACAAAAATATTGTACTTAGATAATTTTCAGCAATCAATAGCATTAAGCGTAGAACAGAAATAAATCCAAGCATGGTTAGAAGCACAATTAAAAGAAACATGCGTATCTAGATTAGATAAAAATCTAACTCCCAACCAATATTAACTCCCTGTGGATATCAATCCCGATTTTTTGGGTAAAAGTTGCATCGACCACTCTTCGTCATTATATGGTGTAGGGATAGAGCCGATCACCTTTTAGCGCCGTTACCGGGGAGTTAAACGGTTTTGGCTATCTATCTGACTAGTTGTGTGTCTTATTTTTCTTTCATTCTATTTTACTAACTTATGTGAGTTAATCGATTCAGGTACAAAATGGCAAATATTGATCCTCTCAAAAATGCTCTCCCGGGAGAGGAGGTAGATGATAGTGCTGAAAATGAGGTGCCTCTAGTACCTCATGCTCAAAGAAGAGGCTGCCAGGCCAATGAAAACATTCCAGATCATTCCCCAGCTCCTTCGAGAGCAACTCATTGGGTGCTTCTAGATGAAGGTTACACAAGTGCAATTGTCCCACCCCAGATCCGGGCGGGCAATTTCCAGATTACAAATGTCATGTTGACCTTGTTGGAGCAAAGAGGGTACTTCACAGGCACTCCCCATCAGAATACATATAAACATCTAAAGGGCTTTGTAGATACCTGCTGGGGAAGCAAACAAACAAATGTGCCGAAGGATGTATTGAGACTGAGATTGTTCCCTTTTTCACTTAGAGGGAAAGCTTTGGACTGGCTCGAAAGACTTCCCAACCATTCCATCACCATGTGGGGTGAGTTGGTCGACAAATTTATAGCCAAGTTTTTCTCACTGGGACATATGGCGACACTGAGAGATGAGATGTTGGCCTTCAAACAGGAGCCAAATGAACCACTTCATGAGATCTGGGAAAGGTATCGGACAATGGTGAAAGAATGTCCGAACAATGACACGACTGAAGCAATGATCCAGCAAACATTCTACCATGGCATCAACATTACCAACTAGTGTGTAGTTAACCAACTCGCGGGGGGAAACTTTATGAACACTCCTTATGCTGAGGCGTGTGATATACTTGATGAGATGGCTAATACTTCCTCGGCATGGTAGAGTCGAGCTAATGTGCCACAAGGTGATCCCAATGTCATTCACCTACACAAAGAGCTCTATGACCACGACCAAACAATAGCCGAGTTAACTACAACCATAAACCAGTTGGCCAAAGCTCAATTGCAACAAGTACAAAGGCCGAAATAAGTGAATGCCATGGAAGGGCTAAATATGATGGTAAACAGGAGGAGACATCATGGTCAACAAATGCAAATCAGTCAAGATTAATATGAGCAAAGAAGAAGTGGCTATTACCAAGATGACTGGTATGATGATCAAAATGAGGAAGTTTTGTATGCCAACAACTATCAAGGACAACGGTGCAATTCTTCAAATCAACAATGGAGATCGCAAGGGAATAATCAGAATTGGGGTAACCAAGGCCAAGGAAATTGGAGCAATAACAACAACAACTCAAACAATTAGGGGAGCAACAACTATAATTCGGGTGGAAATAACAATTGGGGTGGCAACAACAATCAAGGAGGTTGGAATAACGATAATCAAGGTACTCGAGGGCCGGGCTTTCAAAGGCCTCCAATGTTTCAACAACCAAACACTACTATAAAATGGAGCTTTAACAGCAATAAAAAATACCTTTAGCAGTAATAACAATAGCCGCTATATTCTTTACTGGCCAATGTCATTTAGCCGGCAATGCAGGGGTCGGCAAAGCTTTTGGCGGCCATTCTCACAAAAGCTGGTAAAGGGTATAATTTATTACCGCTAAAAATCGTTAGTTTTACTGGCAATTATTTACGGCAATAAATGTGGCCGGTAAATTAATTCCATAACAAATTAACTATGCACTTTTAGCATCCATATTTATGGTACGATAAATATTTTGTGGCAATTAGATTGGTTATTGTATCCTACCTGTAAATATCTTATTTTGATCTTTTAGAGTCTTTTAATGGCAAGTGAATTCAACTAACTGTCGCTAATAGTAAAAGATTGCCTCTTGGTGAAAACAAAGGTAGGCAAATGCTAGAAAATATATTACTATTAATTCAAAAAATAAAATATATTTTATTGAATCTAAACAATCCAAAAGAAGTACTAATCCAAAATATTAATGTCACAACTTTTAAAATAAACTTATAGTGATTGAACTAATATAACTAATCCTATCAAATAATACTTTCAAATAGCTTCGGGAACTCTTTATCATATTGAAATCTTCCACATGCGAAATTTTTGAGCATATGAGGTGAAAAAAATAAAATAAACATGTCAAAAGATAGAATGTAATGTATAAAACATCATGAGTCTATACATTTAAATATTGTGAATTCTAAAGACAATGTGAAAAATGAGGTTGCATGCGAACTAGGGTACCAAATTCATCATGGTTGAAGATATTAAAGTGTAATTTTCCAATAAGACAAATCGTTCTTAGTTTGAAGCTCCCTACATCAAGTTATAGTATTGGAATACAACCAAAATATTTTATCTAAGAAAGAACAAAGGATGACAAAAGAAAGATAAAAAAAAGTTTAGCTAATGTGGCAAATGAAACTTGTAGTATTACAATACAACTTAGATGTAACATTGTGGAAAAAAAATAAAGAGCTAATATTTAAAAATTACCAAATCTAATGTCTAAATGTGATCATAAACTATCTGATCATCTTTCCATATTCTCTATTATAAAAATTGCTCCTTCTGCAGCTTCAAGTTGTATAAGATAATATGAAATATAATGTGAAAAAGTATCTTGTCAACCAACTCACTCACCTAACATCTATAAGCAGAAATAATTAGATGGATTAATAGGCTAGCCAAATAAATATGCAAATAATTAAATAGAGTTTCTTTCTTTGTTCTGATAGAGAAGTAACAAAAAAAATCGAAAGCAGAGCATTACCTTGGAGAAGTAAAAAGAAGTTACACGCCAAGTTACAATAACAACAACAAGCAAATATCAACAACAAATTAAGGCTAGAAAAATGATACCGGTAATATATTAAATGGCACATCAAATGTTTTTTCCGACTGAAATTTCTAAATATATATAAGTAAAGTAGCTCCACGAATCTTTTTTGCCTATCAATTACCTAAAGTAAAAAAGTTCTGAATCATTTGATCACATCAAGAATCCTAGCACCAGATACTTCAGCATTACGCTACAGAAAGAGACTACCAAATTAGTTGGCATATCCATGAAACATTTATTAAGAGATATTTACAACCAAACCAGCAACAAAATAATTAGATCAATGCTAATATGTAGGTGCATATCTATAATATAGTGAAAATAAAGTTAAACAACTATAAGAATAATGCATATAAAAAAATATGCTAGAGAAATTAATAGTTTGTTTAATTCAAAACTAATGCTATGATTCTTCAATACCAAATTAGAAAAGATAAAAAGATTTTACTCATTCAGTAAATTGGACATTGACAATCGAACGCATAGATCCAATCAATTAGCAATTTTCATCAACCTAACACATACACAATCAAACACTAAAGATAGAAAGAGAAACTTACTGACTTTTTTGGTTGTGATGGTGGCCGGCAATTTTGGTTTCGGACGACTTGCAAATGAGATTTGTGTAGTATGAGATTTTTCAATTAAGGTTATTTCTAACTTTTTGTAGTCTTTTAAGTAATTTTTAGACCCAAAATAATTAGCAATTTTTATCAACCCAACACCCACACAATCAAACATTAAAGATAGAGAAAGAAACTTACTTTTTGAATTTGAGATGATGGAATCGTGCTTCTTTGCTTCTAAATTTCTTACGGGTGAGAATCATACAGTATGAAGGTTTTTTTTATTAATAAAGTAATATCAATTATTAGCAATCCAACACCCATAAAATCAAACATTAAAGATAGAGAAAGAAACTTACCTTTTGGATCTCATCGTGACTACTTCTCCTCATCCCTTCTTTCGCCTCTTCTTTCTTCACTATATTCCGTCGCCCACTTTACCCACTACTGCCTGGTGAGATTCGAGTTTGTTTCATCGGGTGCCTGCTACCTCCCACCAGCATAAGCACCGGGTAACTTTGTCCACCAAGGCTTAAACGCATGGAAAGAAATCACCTAGTATTTATACCTCCTCTTTGTACCTAAGACCTCATAGTTCTTAACTCACTTCATTGACCACTACGTCACATCCTTGGTTGCAAGTAACATCTTAAATTCCTTTGCGCCCAATCAAATGGTCTCATAAAATGGAAGGGTGTGTTTGCATATAATACTAATGTTTTCATTTTGTGGATCCAAAAGTATTACCGCTGATACTCAAACAATGCAATAAAAGTTTTCAGTTATAAATTAGAAGTCAAATTTAACAATTTAAACAGATGACGTAATAGAGAGCTAAGGGATACCCACCTACTCTATTCTTTTTCAATTTAGCAATAGAATTATGAACCACAATAATTGAAGTATATTTTTTTATGAAAGACCACTTCGTTTAACAATATTTTTTATTCTACCACCTACAAAGACCATAAATGATGATTAATAATGGGCTCACCTTGGCAAGAAGCAACTTAGTTACTGGTAGTAGCCTTCTTGCTTGATGCCCTACTATCTAGTGCTTTTTCAATAGTCCTAAAAATTAGGTGGTGGCAGTAGATACAACACCAATAAATTAACTGTACAGAGGTACACCAGATGGTATAGGATAGCAATAATACTGAACAAACATGGACAATTACCTTTTTCTACCATTGTCATTTTAGGAAATCCCCTTGCCATCTTTTGAATTATAATCACCCCTCTACTTCTTAAGCATGAGAGACCCAATCAATACGTTTTGCTGGTTTGTCTTGATAAGCTGCTCCTCTGCATATACAACATTTTGTGAAACACAATTCAATCCAGATTGATGAAGGCAACAATCTAGCCTTGAAGAAAATGGTAAAATGAGGAAAGCATAGAATTTATAATCTTAAAAGGAGAAAAAAAAGAGAAAGACATTCAAATTGCTTGAATCATCAAGACTCAAGATAGTGAGATATCTCTAAGATATACAAACCATGTACTAGACGAGATACAATGAAAGAATATTAGTGCTTTGCAATGACTTAAAACAAAAGTGCATATGAAAAGTCCAAGATGTCAAAACTAAACAATAAAATAACCATATGCAGGCAGGGACAGACCTAAGTGGAGAGAAGTGGGTTCAACTGAACCCGCTTCGTCAAAAAACAATATATATATATATATATATATATATATATATATATATATATATATATATATAAATTATGGCTAAATCAAGGTAAGTTTTGTATAGAAATTATTTTTGAACCCGCTTATACTGCTTATACCGCTTATGTTAGTTATGGACTTCTCCGACTGAACCCGCTTGCATAAAATCCTGGGTCCGCCACTGTATGCAGGTAAATCCATTCAGAGGACAAAAAAATAGGAGAATAGAGGCTAAATCAATTTTCACCATAAAAAGAAATTGCTCAGCTAATTCGTTTATATAGAATTGCAGCTCCTTAAGCAATTTAAAAGGCATAAATATACAAAACTAGACCTGGAGGCGATGTTTCATGATCACTGACATATACACGCATTCCACCCTGCATATAGTTTTAAAATAAGTGGAGATCAAAAGAAAATGAAAGAAACATTACTAAAAAGAATTTTTCAGGTGACAACCAGAGTCGAGAGCTCACAGGAAATGGATGCAAATGGCCACCCTCGGAATGTAGTCTTGTTTTCTAACTGGGTTTTTTATATATGGCTGGAATAAAATGAACTCCGACGACCATGTTTCCTCCATTTTTCGTCTTTTAATTAGTAGATAAGTTGTATATAAATCTGGATCTAACCAGATCCGAGCAAAAAAGAATTTCTTAGGTGACGTATATGTTATCCGGCAAACTCCATGAAAACGACAGATCTGGACTTACATCTTTGCCTAATCTTCTGCTTCTTGTTTTACATCCTCACGGTTTATGATATAGACTCAAATCTCACCGGGTTTTGGCTGGAAATTTGTTGGAACATGGCCATAGATTTATTCTGGCGACCTTTGTATTTTTGTTATTGTATCTCCGTCTCTGGCATTCTTGCCGTTGAGGGATGCGACTGTCTAAACCATCTTCTAATTGTCGTTGCTCCGTTGGTTACTTTTCGATCTAACACCACCGTGAACACCATAGAAATCAGCGGTTATTATTTGGTCTATGGTTCACATCTCTGTTCGTTACATGTTCTAATGAGTAAAGAGGCAAAATGCCATTAAGGTCTGATAACACCAAAAAAAACCTTTGAGAGGGAATACACATAGGCGGGATATTATTTAGAGAAAAATTGAAATTGGAGGCAAAATTAAAAGTAAAAACAATAGTTTTACTACCTATTCTCTTGAATGGCCATTAAAAGTATACTAATTACCGATTAATATTTATTGGCCGCTAATATTTGCCTTCCATGAATAAATTAATGGCAATTAGTTTATTACTGCTAAATAATTGCCGCTAAATTCTCTTTTTTTGTAGTGAAACAACCCGCCTCCATTTCCATCCCAAGGTCCTAGCACGTCCAACAACAATTAAATGGGACGGATTGAGTCAATGTTTGAGCAAATGATGAAGAAAAACGCCGACTCTGATGCCCAATTGGCATCCAATAATACTTCTATCCGCATCTTAGAGGTCCAACTTGGCCAAATTTTGCAAGTTTTGAACACTCGCCCTAAAGGGAACTACCTAGTGACACGGTAGTAAACCCTAAGGGAGGGAACAACACGGGCCATGCTATGGCGGTGACTACAAGGAGTGGTAGAGGTGGTGAAGCAAGTACCTCCAAGTAAAAGAAAGTTGTGAGTGATGATGTTGAAGTGCAAAATGACGATGATACAATAGTTGATGAGCAAGTGCATGAAGAGAATTTGAATGGTGAGGTGATAATTGATATTCATGAAAATGAGGAGGAGACTCAAAATAATGTGAACTCGTCTAGGGAACACGTGATAGACATATCGTAAATGGTAATGTCTAAAGCCAAGGCTCCTTTGCTAAGGCCTCCTCCACCTTACCCTCAATGACTTGCAAAGCAAAAGAATAAAAACCAATTCAACAAGTTTATTGAGATGATGAAAAGTTTGTCAATCAATGTGACCTTGGTGGAAGGTCTTGAACAAATGCCGGGATATGCCAAGTTTATGAAAGACTTGGTAACAAAAAAGAGATCTATGGATTGTGAGACCATCAAAATGACTCATCAAGTGAGTTCCGTTGTGCACTCAATGGCAAAGCTTGAAAATCTCGGTGCATTTACCATTCAATATACCATTGGGAGTACGGATTTTGCAAAGGCCTTGTGTGATTTGGGAGCAAGTATAAATTTGATATCTTACTCTGTATTCAAAAGTTTGGGTATTGGACAACCGAGAGCTACTTCAATGAGATTGCAAATGGAGGATCGAACAATAAAGTGGCAGCTTGGAATTATTGATGATGTTCTTGTATGGGTAGACAAGTTCATACTCCCCACGGATTTTTTTATTATGGACTACGAGGTTGACTATGAGGTGCCGATCATGTTTGGAAGACCTTTCCTAGCTACAGGGAAGACTTTGGTTGATGTGGAAGTAGGGGAGCTCACCTTCCAGGTGGGTGATAAAAAAGTTATGTTCCACGTCTGCAAATCAATGAGGCAGCCCAATAGCAACGAAGTACATTCCTTTGTTGATCTTGTGACTGAGGTGATTGTTGAAGACACCAGTGCTGTGATAAATATGGAGGACCCTTTGGAAGCTGTGTTGTTGAGCCATGATGTGACTGAAGATGAAGGCTTGGTAGAGTATGTCAATGCTTTGCAAGGGTTGGGTTCTTCCACATATGATCCCTGAAAACTTTCTTTGGATCTTGAGATCCGAAAGACTCCACCAACAAAGCCCTCAATCGAGGAACCTCTCGTATTGGAGTTGAATCCTTTGCCTTCATACCTCAGGTATGAATTCTTGGGCCCTTGTTCAACTTTACCTGTTATTCTTTCTTTGTGCTTAACTAACGTGCAGGTAGATATCGCCCTTAAGGTGCTCCAAAGAAGGAAAAAGGCAATTGGATGAACTCTAGATAATATTCAGGGTATAAGCCCCGCCTTTTGGATGAACAAGATTATACTTGAGGATGATGTCAAACTCTCTGTGGAATCTCAAAGGAGGTTGAATGAGGCTATACAAGAGGTCGTCAAGAAGGAAGTTATCAAGTGGCTGGATGGAGGGGTTGTGTACCCTATTTTGGATAGTTCATGGACTTCACTAGTACAAGATATGCTGAAAAAGGGGGTATGACTATGGTCACAAATGAGAAAAATGAGTTGATCCCCACTAGGACTGTCACCGGATGGAGGGTATGCATTGATTAACGAAAACTGAACAAAGTGACCCACAAAGATCATTTTTCGTTTCCCTTTCTTGATCAAATGTTGGATAGACTTGTCGGACGTGCCTACAATTGCTTTTAGGATGGGTATTCACATTACAACCAGATTTTGATTGCACCGGAGGACCAAGAGAAAACCACCTTCACATGTCCGTATGTCACATTTGCATTCTCACGGATTCCATTTGGTCTGTGTAGTGCACCGGATACATTTCAGCTCTGTATGATGGCTATATTTGCGGACATGGTGGAGGACTTCTTGGAAGTGTTCATGGATGATTTTAGTGTTGTGGGTGACTTCTTTGAAGAATGCTTGAATAATCTTGACAAAGTGTTGGCCTAATGTGAAGAGACCAACCTAGTGCTTAATTGGCAAAAGTGCCATTTTATGGTCGAGGAGGGCATTATCCTAGGCCATAAGATCTCAAAGAACGGTATCGAAGTGGACAAACAGAATATTAAAGTGATTTCAAAACTCTCTCCTCCTACTTTTGTCAAAGGAGTGAGGAACTTTCTTGGGCATGCGGGGTTCCACTAAAGGTTCATCAAGGACTTCACAAAGGTGGTGAATCCCTTGTGCAAATTGTTGGAAAAGGATGCAAGGTTTGTGTTTAATGATGATTGCATGAAATCTTTTGAGCTTCTCAAGTATAGATTTACTACCACTCATATAATCATCACACCCAATTGGAGCTTGCCATTTGTGCTCATGTGTGATGCTAGTGACGTTGCTGTAGGAGCGATTTTGGGGCAAAGGATCAAAAAAATATTTCATCTGGCCTACTATGCAAGAAAAATGATGAATGATGCCCAAGTCAATTATACTGTGACCGAAAATGAGTTGCTAGCCATTGTCTTTGCCATGGAAAATTTCAGGTCATATCTCATGGATACCAAAGTGATTGTGCACACCGATCACACGACACTCTGTTATTTAATGACAAAGAAGGACTCTAAGGATAGGTTGATGATATGGGTTCTTTTACTTCAAGATTTTGACCTTGAAATTATTGATCGAAAAGGGTGTGAAAATCAAGTGGCAGACCACTTGTGCTGCTTGGAAGAGGAGGGGAGGCCCTATGATGGCCTCGAAATTTATGATTCGTTTCCGAATGAACAAGTCCTCTCCATTTGTTTGAATATTATGCCTTGGTTTGTGGCGAACTTTCTTGTGATCGTCATTGTTCCGAGTGAGCTCTCTTCTAACCAAAGGAAATAGCTTAAATGGGACAACTTGGATTATTACTGGGACAAGCCTTATCTTTTCAAGATTTGTAATGATGGTATGATCCAGAGATGTGTTCTGGAGTATTCTTGATGCTTTCTATTCCTCGCCCTACGGTGGTCATCATGGTGGGGCGAGAACTGCTCCAAAGGTTCTTAGCTATGGATTTATTGGCCTATTCTGTACAAAGCTGCTAGTGAGCTTGTAAAGAGATGTGACGAGTGTCAGAGAGTTGGTGGAATTTCCAAGAAGGATGAAATGCCTTTCACCACTATTCTTGAGATTGACATTTTTGACGTGTGAGTCATTGAATTCATGGGACCATTTGTGAGTTCATGTGGTAACACTTACATTCTGTTTGCTGTTGATTATGTTTCCAAGTGGGTTGAAATTGTGGCTTGCCCAACAACGAGGCACGAAGTGTGGTGGCATTCTTAAAGAAAAATATCTTCACAAGGTTTGGCACTCCAAGGGCGATTATAAGTGATGGGGATTCTCATTTTTGCAATAAGGCCTTCGATACTTTACTCTCCAAGTATGGCGTCAATCATAAAGTGTTAACCCATTATCATCCCCAGGCGAGTGGACAAGTTAAAGTCCCCAATAGAGAGATAAAGAGCATTTTATAAAAAACTATCAATGCAAACCGGACTGATTGGTCAAGGAAACTGGATTCTGCTTTGTGGGCTTACAAGACTGCTTACAAGACTCCAATTGGTATGTCTCCATACCAGTTGGTATTTGGGAAAGCATGCCATCTTCCAGTTGAGTTAGAGCATAAGGCCATGTAGGCACTGAAGAAGTTAAACCTTGAACGGGATATCGCTGCAAATCTCTAGGTAGAGCAACTAAATGAACTTGATGAGTTTAGGTTTCATGCCTATTACAGCTCGTCCTTGTATAAGGACAAGATGAAGTACTTACATGAGAAATATGGGCGAAGAAAGGAATTCAAGGAGGATGACTTGGTTCTTCTATTCAACTCTCGGTTACGTCTGTTTCCGGGAAAGCACAAGTCAAAATAGAGTAGCCCTTTTGAAGTGGTGCATGTAACTCCGTTTGGTTCTCTTGATTTGAAAAACAAAATTGGTGAAATATTTTGAGTTAATGGGCATCGAGTGAAGCACTATCATAGTAAGTTTGATGATGGCCACGTGGTGGCAATGATCCATTTCAAGTGATTAATGGTAACCTGCATCGTGCCGCGATGTTAAATTAGGCGCTTCTTGGGAGGCAACCCAAGTAATTTTTCTTTCTTTTTCATTTTCCTTCTTAGATTAGGCTCTTTTGATCTAACTAGTTGTGAGATTTGTGTAGGAATTATTGATGCAGTTCAGGACTAACACTTGCAAATTTGGCTAAGTGTGTAATTGGATCGCTGATTGCGCTCAAAATTCTGCGGCCATCGGAAGTTTTTTTGCGGGGGCATGATTTTGTAGCGGACGCGGGCTTGAAATATCCAAAATGTAACCTCTCTAAAGTTTCAACCGTGTCCACGAAGGAATTTTCGCAGTGAGCGGACCTTGTTCTGTAGCCGCGTCAACTTTTCTACTCTCATCAGTGTTATTGAACATGCTGCTCTTCAAAACAGGTAAAAGCACGAACAACATTGGAATTCCGTAGCCGCGCCAGGTAAACCAGTGTGGGCCCTCAGGGTTTTAGTATAAATAAGAGGGCCCTCCTCCTTTTACACTTTTTACACCTTCACTTTTCAATGCCCCTTTGCACTGTTCATATCTAGACTTCATCTCATTAGGCAAGAATAATTTCTACAACAAATTAAACAACTGGTATTCTCAATTTCTTTGTCTCAATTTTAATTCTCTTTTTTTTCTTTCTAGATAGTTTCAATTTTATTTTAGTTAGGGTTAATACAAGTCAAGAATCAAAAGTATGCTTAATTAAAGATAAAACTGGTTGGGTAACTGATTTTAATGCCTAATGGGGATGGGGTTGTTCATTTTACCACTTAATTGCCTAAGTTGTATGCTAAGTGAAAACCCTAGGCTGCCCGTTTCTTTGTGAATTCCTTAGCCGCGACCTTAATACTACCGTCAGCATTTATACAAATTGCTGAGTTAAAAAAAGGTTTACTTTTACGTGGCAGTGGTGGAATTTTCGTGGTCAGCGGCCTGTTTTACGCGGTCGCACTTTTTTTTTACAGACCACGGATGTAAGATTTAGAGAATTGATAAGTTGGGTCCGCTGCCGCATTCATTTTTATACGAACAATGGTACAGCTTTCGCGACCGCATCCAAAATTTTGCTGTCAGCGGTGGTCAAGCTTCAGAGACTGGTTAGTCTGAATCCCAGTCTCTTGCGGCTATGACCCAATTTTCACAGACAATGGTAGCCAGTCTGTGGCCGCATACCTTTTTCCGCTGTCAGCGATCCACTGTGTTGTTAATACTGTAATCATTTATCTTCTTTATCTAATACTCACTTAAATACCAATTCTAATGAGCTTTCACTGATTGTGTATGCAGACAATTGTCCGATCTCGAGGCAGAAGTGATAAACCAAAAGGGAGAGCAGAGTCCTCCCGAGGCCGGGTTAAAGGGAAGATCAAATTACCCATCGCCGTGGAAAAATCAATTGGTAAAATGAGAATTTCACTCAAAGCTGCGGACAAAGACGCATCCCATTCTGAAGGTAGTGAATATGTCCGTTCCCCAGAAGTTTTGGAAGAAGACTCGGTGCCAACCCATGTTCCCATAGACTTTCAAGGGAAATTCCAGTTGCGAGACGAGCCTGCACCTTTTTCTTCTTTTGAGTCATCTGATGGCTTAAAGGAAAGTAGTGAAGCTTCAATATCAGCTTCCCCACCTGCTGCAACTTTTACCTCACCAGCGGATCTTATTGATATTGATGCTGAGATCCCAGATGACGGGAGGGGTGGTGTCACCCAAATAGGGGATTGGTAAGATCAAGGAACCCTGTGGTATGGCAAGACCGGTTTGTGAGTGAGATTTTTTACCATAAGTTCTGGGAGTGGTGGCCTCAAAGGTCACTTGCACTTGAGAGGGTGTTTATTGAGCAAGATCTGCTACCCCTTAACCTTAATGTCAAGAGGCACTTCAACAGGAGAGTGGGGTGGAAGTTCTCCACCAGCAACTTACCGGAGACCAATGAATATTTGGTCAAGGAATTCTATGCTGTCAGCCACATCAAAAAGGGCAAATATTTGACCAAAGTCCACAACAGGAGGATTATGTTTGATGGCAAGACTTTAAATGACTATACTGGGTTCCATGACGAGGATGAGTCCATGTATCTGGAGTAGGTGGCTATGGATGAGTTAGCCTGCCCTTGGCTTGCATCGGTGATTGCTATTCCTCGGACTACTCTAGTTTGGCTGACACCTGGGGTTCCAATTTACAGGAACACTCTGAGCTTCGAAGCAAATGGGTGGTCTACTTTTGTGTGTAGACGGTTAGACCCTACTACACTTGACATTGATATGCTAGTCTCCCGGGCTATTAATTTGGGGGCTATCATGGCGGGTTACCCGATCAAAATCACGAATATTATGGCCAAGGTGATTACCAGATCGGTTGTCAATGATGAGAGCTCATATCCCTTCCTAAACTTCCTCACCATGTACTTAGAGGACCATGAAATAGAAGGAAAGGACTTTGGCACTGTTTACCGTGAAAATGGTAATAACAAATAAATTTTGTTAATGGGACTCCAAAAATACGTGATCTATTTTTATGCTAGTTGTTAGAGCAGTTGATACTAGGCGTATAAAAATAAGAGATGAAATGAGAGCTAAAATAGAACTAAAATCGAACCGAGAGATCAGTTATTATGGCCTCGAACTAACCGATGAAAAGCCTCGAGGTCGATGCCTGGGCTCAAGCTCGAGCTATCGAGCGTAACCGAGAATGGAATAATAGTTAGGTTATAATCACAGGAGGATCTCTACGGCCAATATCAAGCAATAAATGAAGAACAAGTATGAAAGAAATAAATGAGAAAGGTAGTCGCGAGCGTGTAAGTTAGAGAGAAAAAAGAGAGATGTTATTGATCTAATGTTGAATACTTGGAGCAACAGCAGCCCCTTACAAAGTGGTGAGGATCCCCTTTATATAGGAGGAGAAATACAACATAGTAAAGAATGTATTAATTGTAAAGATATGGATATGGGACGGCTAGATATGACATTGGACTCTGCTGGTGCTATCTGCTCGCCTTAGGAATTCCCCACCCTCAGGATCATTGTTGGGTCGAACGTAAACGAACCTCAAGGGATGGAACTCGACCGCAACCCCATAGCCTCGAGATATCAATATGACTCCCCAAAAATACCTTAATGGCGAGAAATCAGACCCTCCAATTTTACCATATACAGATAATCTCCGCGTTTCATGGAATGAAGTAATAGGAAACAATTTTGAGCCGTCGTTCCGAGGATATCATTGCCATAAAGTCAAGCGATAAGAGCATTATATTCCATGTTCTAGAAAATTGTGCAAAGGTCACCGTCAAATGTGGTAATTGGGTAACCCACGAACCGCCATCGGCTAGTCCTTTCCACTGCCCAAGCGGTTCTTATAAATGCATTGACTGTTTAATACTCCTTACTTTCACCCCCATCTCCTAATTCATGAGTCAGAACCCGTTGTCTTTTATATTCTTTCATCTTTCTCTAGAGAAATTTTTACCATTGATATGGCTAGGACTTCTACAACGATTCCTCGGTGGAACGAAGTTGCATCATCATCTTAATCGTCTAAAGAGAAATACAGAGCGATTCCTTCCTTGAAATAGTGCACCCCACCTAATCTTGATATGTTAAAGGATTTTAACATTGATACCACTTCATCCATACCGGTCCGGTGTGAGCGCGTGTCTCGATACATTAGCGGTATAACCAACATACAAATGGTGAGGACAGACTACCGATGGAACGGGGTAGTGTGGGTGGAGATTCTCGGTCCTAATAAGAATATAGCGGACCACAAGGTTGATTTTCTTTACGTGTATACCTACCCGTTCACCTTGGGTCCTGACAATTCTTTTGAATCTTCTCCCCTGGAGATAGACCCGGTCATCCTTGACTTCTGTGACAAGTACCAAGTGATGCTTGGTCAGATCTATTCTTCTTTCTGGAGGATAGTATTGATGCTCTGCCATTTCACCGAAGGGGTTGGGGGTGAGACCTTTATCCTCAATCATTTGATCAGGATGTATAGCCCTCGATTTTATTGAGGTTTGATCAGCTCCATCATCGATCCAAGAAATCATTTTTTTCAAGCATCGACAAGGGAAAGGATTGAGGGTGGATGGGCAGATTTGTCTGGGTGAAGACCTCGGATATCATTCTGGCTCGGAGGATGCCCTTTTTTGACAAATGGAACACGCAACGTAAGTAACTTTCCATTAACCACATTTTATTACTTTTCTTTTGAAATGTCGACCTCTCCGTGCTTCCTACAGCCGTTGCTTGGTACCCCGAGGCAATTCCAAATTTGTCGGGATGGATCGAGCAGTTGGACAAGGCATTCCATATCTCGTTCGATCTTGGACCGACCTGGTCAAGGAGCGATGGGTGGCCAAGAATCATGGTAGAGTTTCTTTACTGCCTACACATTGTATTTGTGTTTCTACCTCTACCGTTAGTGATGGCATCTTGCAGTTACTGCATTTGTGCAGGTCTTGGCGAGAATATGCAGATGAGGCCATCCCTTGGTGGCTAAGTGGAGGCTTTGGAGCCTGGCAAGAGAAAAAAGAGAAAAGTCAAGGCAACTATCGCCCTTCCTACGGCAAAGAAACCCAGGTAACTCGAGCATCGAGTCGCTGCCGGGACCTCTGCTTCAACTTTAGGGGCGAATCCCAACACCGAGGAAGATGATGATGATGATGATGAAAGTCAGCTAGCATGAGGGATGAGGTCGAATGCGAGAGCCTTGTAGGCATCTCGATCAGAGGCTGTTGAGTCTGGAATTGCTGACTCTAGTCGGTCTCGTGAACCGAAGACCCTTGAAGAGGGTTTTAATGTGGCCTCAAATCGCATATCTGGGTTTGACGCAGTTTCCATTGGGGGGACCGTTTCCATCGATCCTGGAGCTTTTTAGGAGTAGGAGTTGCCGTTTGGAGAAATAGGAAATTTGGATGATTTCGTTTCATGCTTTCAGGTCTCGTCAGGGGAGCTGGGCGATGCTCAAGATGCAAATGCCGCCTAAGCGGGGATTCCTCTCAAGGGGGAAGGCTCACTCGCCAATATCTTCAATAGTCTTAGGCAATAACGTCGGTCCTGGTGCCGTCAAGGTGCAAGAGGGGTCCTTGCAATAGGTGCTATCTATTTTTTGTATGTTCCTTTAATTCTCGGGCCTCATTCTTCATTTTACTAACTCTTCCACTATGTTGCAGTGCAAGGATATGTATGATCACACTCTCTTTCTGCTCCGTGGGGAGCTTTCTTACCACGAAAAAGAGTGTAAGAAGCTTACCTCGATGCTGTAGGACTCGGAGGCTCATTTTGCCCGAGGAGAGAATGAATTAGGATAGCTCCAAGCTGCTTTAGAGAGAGCGCTCTGGGAAAAGATTGGATTTGTTGCACAGGTATTTGGCCTGCTTGTACCCGACCTTTGCTCCCGTATTGCGATATAAATTGGCTCATCTTTCTTTTGCAGGCCGTGTAGAATGGTTTGCTGATTAGCCAACTGAACACAGAGATCCTCGGGCCGAGGAAGTGGGATGAAGTAGCGACATTCTAGGATCTTCTCAAGGATGTTTGCAAGGAGGTTGCTGCTTTGGCCGTAACTAAGTCCGAGGTTGAATGAAACACTACCACTTATCTGGAGGACGCAGCCACGGCGCATAAAATAGCACGTGACATATCGATAGCTGTTGAGTAGAAGCTAACTCGAGCTATTAAGCATGCTAAGGCGGAGGCGAGGAGAAAGACCTTGTAGGAAATCGGAGCCAGAGGTATCGACCTATCAGCTGATCTCGAGGAAGCCCGCAAATTGAAGAGAGAACTGGCGCTTTTAATCGCCCCCGATAAGGGCAAAGATAGTAGTAATGAGGAATAGTCTCCAAGTCATTTTGTATCCCTTCCTTTGTCCTTTTTATGCAGTCCCCGGGGGATGGATTTTGTAAATATGTCTTTTGTGGATACGTTTTTGGCATTGTAAAAAAGAGGGATTTTCCTCCTGTCAGAGTTTTAGATCTCTTTTTTCTTTGCCCCTATGCTTTTGTGAATTGGATTTTGACTTTCAACGTTGTCCTTTTAGAATCTATCCTCGGAGTAACCGAGACCCTCGAACTGGGCCATGCCCCGGGGTTAAGTCAGTAATTCTTATTGGACTGGTGCTAGTGTTATTGGGGATCCCCCGAGGCCTCACAGTTTTTAACTTCTGCGGTGTAGCAACATGTGTTTGATCTGATAAAGGGGGGCCTGAGGTGATTTTGCCAGTATATTTCCCTAGGAGAGGGTGATGTTAACGCGTCCAGAATTAATTGGCCATTTTGGGTAGGCGGACAGTTGCTGCTTTGCCCCTATATATTCATTCATCCATATTTCCAACGGTTATTTTGCTGCTTTGATATCTGTTCCACAGAGCCTGGCATTTTGTGCCAGTCCTCCGCTCCCCTAGTTCAAAATTTTGCTCAAACCACATCTTTCCTTTCCTATTCTACCGCAGCTATGACTGCTACGTCGACATCCGATTGTCGGGTAGAGGGGAGTTCTTCCTGTGCTTTGCACTCGATTGGTGATAACAACTCACCGCCGATGCCCTATAAGTGAGCCTCGGGATGCCCTGCCTCGAGGAGAGCCATCATGCTGGGGAGGCCTCCCAATGTTCTCAATCATCGGGAACATATTTTGAGGATCGCTCATCAGTGGAGGGGGGGAGGGAACCTCGAAACGTTTAGAAAAGACTGCAGATGGGAAGAAGGTGTGATATTACAAGTACCTTCTTCCGAGGAGAGCATCATGACATACGTTGAGGGGATTTTGAGCATATATATGCATGTTTTTGTGCTGGGTTCCCCCGACCAAGTCGTGCTTGAATTCTATCGAAAATATCAGGTTACACTGGCGCAGGCTCATCCCTTCCTATGGAAAATAGTGCAGGCGATGAGATATTTTGCCAATAAGGTCGGGATAGAGTTTACCGTCAACCATCTCATGAGGTTATATCGACCACTGCATTACCAGGGTTTGATTGCTCTTCAGCGTCGATGCACCTGAGCTCCTATCGTCAGCAGCGAGGAGGATGAGGACCAGAAATAGATATATTGGGTTGTTCAGATTTGAACGATCGATGTCATTCATAGAGAATTTTTTCCATTTCCTGAGAAATTGAACTTCACACGTAAGTGTCTTATCTGAACTATCATCATTTTGACCGGAGGCAGGCTCCGTAGTGATATCTTTTCATTCCACATTTGCAGCAACTCATTGGTCACTGAACGAGGTCCCTGATTTAACTGAGTGGTCTCTGAAGGTAGTAGCTTGCTCGATTTATGATAGGCGCCGGTGGTGAGATCTGTCCAAAGGGATATGGGCGGCGAGGCATCGTGGTAGGTGCCCAGCGCTTTGCTTCCTAGAAAATGGCACTTTTCTTGTCAGCTTATTTAACTCAACTATTACAGGTGCCGGGGGTTATTTTAAAATGAGGTCGTGTCCACCGAGGGAGGAGGAGATATTACTGGCCTCAGGATCGAGGAGTGATGTCAAACAAAAAGATGCTCCAGGGTGCGAAAAAGCTTGCACTGAGGCGACTCCTTCTCAACAGTTAAGGAGAAGAGATTCGATCGATTAGCCACCTTCTAAAGGTGGTACACCATCGAATGTTGCTTTGGCCTTCGGCGAGGCTCAGTGGCTTGTACTCATGGTGAGTTTTGACTGTTACAAGATTATTCCAGCCCCGTGCCTTTCTTTCCCCCTTTTTTTTATTTAGCTTTCTTTCATAGGCATTCGACACGCTTAAATCTGAGCTGCTTTGTAGTGAGGCCCCATTGCGGGAAGCTTTGGATATGGAGAAATCCCTTAAGCTTCTTTGTTAGAAAAAGGAAAAAGAGTTGGTTCCCCTGCGGAACGAGGTAACCCGGAGTCAGAGCCATGAGATCCGAGAGGAGAAACAGGTACCCTATATTTCATGCCAACTTGCACTCCCTTTTTTTCTCGGCATCTTGAGTTTTGATATTTCAGTTGGAGGACAAGGCGGAGGAGCTGGGACGGCTCTAGGGGAAGGTTGGTCGAGCCAAACGTGAATTCAACAAGCTGCAGGCGCACGTAAGTGCCATTTTGCGGTCAAAAAGAGGGCTCTAGCCATGGATTCTGCTCTTGAGGCGCAAATCCAGACCATTCATGCGAATTATTCTACTTGGTCGAATATGATAGCAAGGCTTTCATCCGAGCTTTCGAAGGCAAAGACGAGGTGGTGAATGTCTGGGCCGAGGTTATGATGAGCAATACCAGGGCGGGACAGAAAGTGGCGGCCCATTAAAAGAGTGCTCCTGTTGCTAAAGCCAAATTGAAGAGAGCCCTTGATTGTGCAAACAGTTGCAAGGAGTATGCGAGGTGCAGATCCTGGAGGGAAGTCCTCGAGAAGATTCACGCCAGGGGATTCAATTTCTCGGGAGAGATCGAGCAAGCAAAAGGGGAGGAGTATAATACCAAGTTCCTTTTGTCCGATGCTGAAGACGGCCGGGAGGGGGTCGTCGGGCCATAGTCGCCGAGGGGGGAACGTTATATCTTGCCTTGTTCTTGTGTACATTGCTTTCATAATATATCGTAGATCGAGCTTGTGTTTCACCGCCTGTATGTAAAAAAGGGGGAACCCCGCAATTTGTTTCTTCTGTATTTCTATTTGCCAAGATCTTAATCGGGTCGATTCGACCTTTGAATTAGTAGGAATCACCGAAATCGTAATAAGTCCTTGAGGTTCGTTAGGCTGGTGACATCAGCTTTTATCTTTTGCCCTTGGGCGTACACATTTTAACTGTTTTGGGTTCAGTCTCCGTGTCGAGCTTCGACTAGATCTCAATCGACCCTCAAGTTTTACATCTGCATGGGCTGGCGACAATGGCTCTTATGCCTTGGGTCGAAGCAACCTTTTATATATGTGGCCCTGAGGCTCATGAAGCTGGCGGTGGTAGCTCTTACACTTTTTCCCTTAGGCATGTATATTTAACTATTTTGGATTCGGTCTCCGAATCGGGTTATGACTCGAGCTCACTTTGACCCTCAAGCTTTCATATGTTTAAGTTGGCGACCATGGCTCTTACGCTTTTGGTCGCTGTGACTATTTAGTGTGTGGCCCTGAGGCTCGTTTGGATGGCGATAATGACTCTTACGCTTTTGCCCTTGGGTATATGTAGGCTTTGTTTTCCTTTTGTTAAGAACTTTTTGAAATTATTTCTCCTGACCCGTCGTCGGTTCGGGAAGAACCTTGATTTTAAGTCGTTTATGGTGATGTTCGAGCGCCTCGGATGGTTTGGCTTATAGGCTGAGTAGCTCGAAGACTTATGATTTGGTGCTGACATGGTCGAAGCTCGTTTTCCTATCAAGGGTAGCCTATTTTAACCGGTTCTTTTTGAAGTAGATTTGAAGTAATGGCCTGTGATTTTGTAGCGACGGTCAGGCGTCCTCGAGTCGCGTTAATTTGGCTGGTGCAGCCATATTGACCGTAGTCATTTGTGTTTGGCCGGAGCCATTTTTGATCTTGAGTGTGGTAGCTTAGGCGTCTACATCGAGGGTATGCCCTTTTGGAAGTCTTACAAATGCGACATATAGCCTAAACTTCGGGATCGAGTTTTATGCATGTAGTAAGGTCTTACAAAAGTTTCATGCCTGTTGAGGTCTTACAGTTTTTTCATGCTTGTTGAGGTCTTATAGTTTTATCATGCCTGTTGAGTTCTTACAGTTTTTCATGCCGTTGAGGTCTTATAGCTTTTTTTTTTTGTTATGTAAAATAGATTTCGCTAGATCGGGTTTGCCCGCTCGGGGTCTTACGGCCTCGGGTTTTTTAGTGAATGGTGATTGGCGACAGTCTCCGAGTCATCGAATTTGCTTAGGCTCGAAGGCTGTTACTCATGAGCTCAAAAATGCCTCATTGAGGACTTATGAGCATGGAGTTTCGACCCTGAGGCCATGCGGGTATCAAATTGTTGACGGTAGTCTTCGAGTATTTTAGGACGTACTCAATGGAGGGATGCCTACTGTGAACATGCTAAATTTTCCTTTGAGTATGGGATGCTTTTGGCGAAAGATATTCTTTGACTTCTTGGCGTAAATACATGTCGTTGTGTTGTCGTAAGCCAGGCTTATGCAGACACGGTTCGTTCGACCGTTTGGCCCGGTAAATCATTTCCTATTGGAACCTCATTTGTCATTTCCTGGTACAGGTTGATCGTGAAGGAAACCCTGTAATCTTGTTGAGTCCTTCTTAGGTAGCACGTGGACGTTGCCTCGTTAAAAACCTTGCTGCCAAAAACCCATTTCGGGATAAAAACCCGATCAAAGGAAAAGAGTGCAATAGACGCTTTGAACCCTCAGGGCCTCGAGCCGGATCTCCGTCCCGACTGCCTTGGTCATTGTCCTGCACAAGAGATACCGTGAAGTAAAATATAGAAAAAGGGAGAGATGATTATACCTTAGTGGTGATGGCGCTCTTGGGTTATAGCATTCGTTTGGCGAATGCAATGTGGTCCTTTATTTGAATACAGCCGAGGGCGTGCATCAAAAAATCATGTGGATGACGTGTTGGGGATCGTCTGCTTTATTCTTTTTTTATCTCTTTCTCTGGACTAGTTTTTAGCTTTGTTGTTGAGGAATTCCCGAAGGTGCCCGTTATCGAGTAACCGGGCTAGGGGTGTGCATTCGATTTACCAATTCGATTTTGACCCTTTTCGATAATTACTTATCGATTATCGATTTTTACATATGCTTATCGTTATCATTTTAAGGTTTCTATTTTTTTTTATTTCGATTTATCGATTTTTGGGCTTATCGATTCAGTTATCGATTACACCAATAAGAAAATTTGCGGGATTCCACGGAAAGCGCTATAAACATGCCTAACTAATATGGACAAAAAGAAGCTAAAATAAGATGAATACCGTTTATAACATAAAAATTATGTCAACAAGCACATGCAACGAAACTAAAGTAGGGGATCAAATGTATGCCACCAACACTCCAACAGTATAAAAAATAAATACATCATCATGGCTAATTCTATTTTTCATTAATTTGGACTTCATTCCCTTGAGCTTTAAATATGATCATTCCTTAAATGTAGTAGATGAAATAATAGGGTTAGGGACTTAGGGTAAAGTAAAGAGTATTATAGAATAAGGGGAATTTTTTTTATATTTTTTATATCTTATCGGTTTATCGATAAACCGATAACCGAAGGGGACAAAATTGAAATCAAAATTGATAACTCGATAAGGAAAATTTTGAAATCGAAATCGATAAATCTATAAACCAATAACAAATAATCAATTCAATTTATTGATAAATCGATTCGAATGCACACCCCTAAGCCGGGCCACTTCCTCCCAAAGTTGCCTGCAATCCTCGGTTCTGTGCCCGTGCGAGTTGTGAAACTCGCATATCAAGTTGTAGTTCCTTTGGGAAGGATCCGAGTGTATAGGCCTGGGCCATCTAGTGTCCCTAATTTTGTTGATGGCGAAAATGATGTTCGATATATCGACGTTGAAGTTGTATTCTGATAGGCAAAGTGCCCCCGTTGGCCCCGTGTCCCCTTCGAAGCCACCTCTGTTGATGGGTCCCCGAGGGTTCTATCCTCTGTTCACCAATCGATCGTTGCGAGGCATATGGCATATCGGAGCATTCCTCCTATCATCGGGGTACAGTTGGGCTTTATTTATTTGATTTTTACTCCTTCGCTAGAAGTCTGCTCGGATATACTAAGCTCAAGGGGGCTCCCAGCTGGTCATCCTCAACCCCGATCATTGATTCGTACCGATTGTGGATGTCCAAATAGGTTACAGTGGGATATTCGATCAGATTCTCTTTCAGCTGCCTTGAGGCCACCGAGCTTCGTTCATTCAGGCCTTAAGTAAAGGCCTGCACTGCCCAGTCGTTGGAGACCGGGGGTAGTTCCATTTGTTCTATTTGGAAACGAGACGTGAATTCCTATAGCATTTCGTTCTCCCTCTGCTTAATCTTGAATACGTAGGACTTCCTTGTTGCTACCTTGATGGCACCGCGTGCGCCTTTATGAAGGAATCTGCTAGCATGGGAAATGAATCTATGGAGTTGGGAGCTAGGTTGTGATACCACATCATGGCCCCCTTCGAGATCGTTTCCCCGAACTTCTTCAGCAAGACTGACTCAATCTCGTCGTCTTTTGTGTAATTGCCTTTCACCGTTCACGTATAGGTAGTGACGTGTTTGTTGGGATCTAAGGTCTTGTTATATTTTTGGAGTTCTGTCATTCTGAACTTCTTTGGAATGGGTTTCGGTGCCGCTTCCGCTGGGAACGGTCGTTGTACGAACTTCGTCGAATCTATAACCTTCAGGACTGGGGGCGCGCTTGGGATTTTGTCGACTCTGAAGTAATGGGTTTCGACCTTCTTATCATTGGTTGCTATCATTTTCTTGCCTGACTCGATCCTTTTGGTGAGGTCCTCCAGCATTTTCACGATGGAAGGATCGGCTACTGATCCGTTGTTGCTCGATCTCTCCAGTACCTGTGCGACCGGGGGAGTAGTTTCCGGTGCTACTATGCCAGGAGTCTTCGGGTGGCTTTGCAACTAAGCGATAGCTTACTGTTGTGCCTGCAACATTTCACAAATAACATGAAGACTAAATTCTTGTTCTTCCTGGACTGCGGTTTTTGGGCTTTCTGTTGGTTGCCATGTCGTATGCTCCTATCGGTGTGTAAGGTTTCCTCGACCTACTACGCATCCTTCGAATTCGCATCCGCTGGAATTGGTCCGGGTGCATTATTAGGGGTCTGCGAGGCGCGCCAATAATTGGAACAGGCACGCCATTTTCCCCATGGTTTTCGAGGTTGTCGTTCTCGACTCTGTTTACTGATCCAGTCATTTTGACCTGAAATCAATGATCTTGGACAAGAAAAAGTGTGAAAGATAACTTGCATTTGTGTAATGAAACCAACAAGAAAATAATCACTATTGTTTTCAGCCCCACGGTGGGCGCCAAATTGTTTACCGTAAAAATAGTAATAATAATTAAATTTGTTAATGGGACTCTAAAAATACGTGATCTATTTTTATGCTAGTTGTTAGAGAAGTTGATGCTAGGCGTATGAAAATAAGAGATGAAATGCGAGCTAAAATAGAACTAAAATCATACGAGATATCAATTACTCTATCCTCGAACTAACCGATGAAAGGCCTCGAGGTCGATGCCTGGGCTCGAGCTCAAGCTATCGGGGTAACCGGGAAGGGAATAGCAGTTAGAATATAATCACATGAGGCTCTTTACGGCTAATATCAAGCAATAAATGAAGAACAAGTTTAAAAGCAATAAATGAGAGAGATAGTCTCGAGCGTGTAAGTTAGAGAGAAAAGAGAGAGATATTATTGATCTGATGTAGAATAGTTGGAGCAACAACATCCCCTTACAAACTGGTGAGGACCCCCTTTATATAGGAGCGGAAATACAACATAGTACAAAATGCATTAATTGTAAAGATACGGATATGGGATGGCTAGATATGACATTAGACTCTGCTGGTGCTATCTTCTCACCTCGGGAATTCCCCACCTTCGAGATCATCATTGGGTCGAACGTAAATGAACCTTGAGAGAGAGAACTCGATCGCAGCCTCACAGCCTCGAGATATCGATATGACTCCTCGAAAACACCTTAATGGCAAGAAATCGGACCATTCGATTTCACCGTATACATGTACCAAAGTGAAGCCAAAGAGGCCAGTTTCTTGGTACAGCCTTCAGGGTTCGGACAACCCCAAGTCCAAGGGCATAACCACCACTTCCAGTGGCCAGTCTGAAGATCCAGGGATGGTGGCCACTGGTTTTGAGCCTTCCACTACCGAGGGTTCATCTGCTGCCATGCCATATCCTCCCTCCGGACCATCTACTTCTATTCCTACCTTAGTACCTTCTTCATCAGCAAACCCTCAGACTGCTCTGAGGGTCAACCAGTCATTGGCCGACATCAACATTAGATGAAGGTAGCTACATCAAAGCTATCTGCCTTATCCAGTGTAGTGGCAGCTCAGGCAGGTCCGGCACAGCTCCAGATGCCTCAATCTATGGAAGAATTATTGAAGATTATTCTCGCCAACCAAACAAAAATTCTGGAGACTCTGGATGCTCATGGAAAAGCAATCAAGGAACTGGGTAAATAGGTGAGTAAAGTGAAGAAGGGTCAAGGAGAGTTGAAGAAGAAGGTGGAGAAGTTTGCTTCAGCCGGCAACATTCTTATGGATCTCCTTATGGGAGAACATGCCCTTGTAGTAGAGACAGTTCAGCCAGCACAGGTACCGGAACAGGAGGCTGATAGAGAACCTGTGAGAAGAGTAGTGATCCCCAAGACAGAGGGTTTGGAGATTGAGCTGGAGGACTCAGGCTAGCCACACGACCCAGCTAGTTACACCATGCAGACAGAGGCATCATAGGGAGTTTTCTTTACTCTCTACCCTTCCCATATTCTATTTTTGCTGTTAGCATTGTGGACAATGCTAATTCTTATTTTGGTGGGAGGTAGGGGGTTAGCCTTATTTTGATGATGATTTGGATAATTGGTCTGTAATAACCTTGATACTATTTTCTGTTATTTTCTACTTATCGTACTTTATTTTCATATATTTTTTTATTACTTTTGGTATGTATATAAAGTTACCTTTTCATGTATATATTCATTCCCCTTTTATTCTGACGACCCGAAGGGGTCATCACTTGTTTTTTTACCCATTCTGTATTTCTGAGGCCTTGAAAACCTCATTTAGGGTTGCCTCAATTTGCGTGCGCGATTCAGGCGCATAGCCAAAAAGCTTCAATATGAATTCTGTGGTAAAAATGCTAAATTTTGATATTAAAATGAGTAAATTTGACTTCAGCCAATATTTTGGGTAAACGGACCCGGATCCGTAATTTGACGGTCCCGGAGGGTCCGTAGAAAAATATAGGACTTCGGCGTATGCCCGGAATCGAATTCCGAGGTCCCAAGACCGAGAAATGAATTTTTGTGTGAAATTATTTTCTGGAAATAACTAAGGAAATTGGAAATGAAATTTGATTAGAAGACAATGGTATCGGGCCCGTATTTTGGTTTCGGCACCCGATACAAGTCTTATATGTGATTTAAGCACTTTCTGTAAAGTTTGATTTAAATCGGACGTCGTTTGATGTGTTTCGGACTTAAAATGGAAATTTGATGTTTTAAGAAAATTTGGAAGAAATCATGAGTTTTGAGGCTTGATTCGATGTATATGATGTTATTTTGGTGATTTGATCGCACGAGAAAGTTCGTATGGTATTTTTGAGGTTGTGTGTATGTTTGGTTTGGAGCCCCGAGGGCTCGGATGAGTTTTTGATAGGCCACGGGGTAAAAATTTTGGACTCAAGGAATTGCGGGCCTGCAGGCTTCGCATTTCCCAAACTTTTCTCGCAATTCCCAGGATTTTTTGCATTTCCCAAACTTTGTTCGCAATTACCAAGATTCGCATTTCCCAAACTTTTCTCGCAATTCCCAGGCTTGTTTGCATTTCCCAAACTTTGTTCGCAATTACCAGGTTCGCATTTCCCAAACTTTTCTTGCAATTCCCAGGCTTGTTCGCATTTCCCAAACTTTGTTCGTAATTCCCATATCGCAATACCCAAACTTCTTTTTGCAATTCCCTGTTCGCAATTCCCATATCTGCAACCTGCATTTTTCATACTTGGTCGATTTTTAAGACATTTTCACCACATTTTCAAAACACAACTCCTTTGGGCGATTTTTCAAGAACAAACCTTCTTCCAAATCAATTGTAAGTTGATTTTTACTCATATCTTTCAATAATTAACATCATTTAACATTTTTTCAATTTAAAATCAAGGATTTTCATGGGTGAAATTGGGTGGTTTGGGTAGAACTTAGGTTTTTCTAAAATTGGGGATTTGGACCTCAATTTGAGGTCTGATTTCAAAACAAATCATATATTTGGGTTCGTGGGGGAATGGGTAATTGGGTTTTGGTTCAAACCTCGGGTTTTGACCACGTTGGCCTGAGGGGCATTTTGGTTATTGTACCTAATTTCACGTCTTAGCTTCAATTAAATAGTAGAATTAGTTGCTTGAGATGTTATTTACAATGTGTGATTGAATTGAATAGATTTGGGCTATTTGGAGTTGAGTACTCGTGGCAAGAACGTGATTGCTAGTTGATTTTAGCCGATTCGAGGTAAGTATCTTGCCTAACCTTGTGTGGGGGACTTTCCCTTAGGATTTGAGTCTTCTTTTCGATTTTATTCCTTGTACGCGAGGTGACGAGTGCGTGCTCGGATTTATTTGTGGAAAAATTGTCCCTTTTTGGTTCTTAGATCCTTCAAATTACCTAATATGGAGTTGATACGATTGAGTTCCCTGCTATTAGTTTCACCTCTACATGTCTTACTTGGAATTTATTTTCCCTTTTTGGTGTATTCTTGTTGCCTAATTGGCTGTTACTTGTTAAACTGTAGTCATTTACCCTTGTATAGTCACATTATCATTCCTAACTGCTTGTCTTTATTTTGGGAAGCATTATTTCTATCTCTCATGTAATTAATTGGTCTTCATTGGAAAGAAGTTAGATATCCCACGTTTAGTTGGTATTTCCTTAATTGTAATTATTTGATTCATGTTAACTTCCTTGTTGTTGAACTGAGTATTATGGAATCGTTGTTTCGTACTATTTCTCCCTTGTTGAGTTATTCTTATTGCGCTTGGTATTTCTCTATTATGGTTAATCCTTTTGAGTTAGTTGTACCATTTTTTGGTGAACGGAAATACCTGAGTTGATTCCCTTGCTTTGTTCCAGTATATATTGTCATTTATTGTGATGCACGAGATTTCTACGTGCAACTGTTGCTGAGGGGTTGCACGAGGTCTTTACCGTGCTACTATGGCTATTGATATATTGCACATGCGGCGTATCGAGTTATGTTCGTATGTTTATATGTGGGTTGCACATGTGGCGAAATAAGGTGGGAATATTATGATGCACGTGTGGCAAAATAAGGCGGTACTTAGTATGTTATTAATTGTACACGTGGCGAAATAAGGTGGTCTATATCCGGGGTTGATTGTAAAGAATTGTGACAGCCTGTAGAGGCATTCCTATTTTGCTTAATATTGTGATTGTGGGTTACTCACCTGTATGAGTTTTATCGTTTGGAAGTTGTGGGGAAACGTCGTACGTGCGGTTCGTTCTCCTTTTCATGCCTACTAGTTGGTAGAATTCTTGTTAGTACACTTGCACCAGCGTACACGCAGCTGAACACTCCTATTAGACTGTGAGACTGATGGGGCACATGATGCCAAGTGGTGGTCGTTTCATTTCCGGTTACCTGGCCCGAGTTAGTCAGTTAGTTGATAGCATGACTGTAAGACTGATGGGGCACATGATGCCAAGTGTTAGATTTCAGATGTTGGGATTTCTTGAGTTGTGGTTTGTCCGAGATTTTTGTAAATTTGTAGTAGTAGTTGAATAAGACCTTATGTGAATATCATCATAGGATCTGAGTTATTGCTTTATTTTCCCTTAATGTGTTGTGACCTTAGGATATGGATTGTGTTTTTGCCGTCGTTATGTATTATCATTTTCTTATATTTTCGTGGTTACTTGTTGTTCTTTTCCCTTATCGTGATTGTAGCATTGTTGGTAATTTCGTGCAGTCTTTACATATATATTTATACCATTTCTGTTGTTCCCATCATTATATTGTTTACTTGACCGGTAGGTGTCTTGACTGCTCCTCGTCACTACTCCACCGAGGTTAGTCTTGATACTTACTGGGCACCGCTGTGGTGTGCTCATACTACTCTTCTGTGCATTTTTGTTGTGCAGATCCAGGTACTTCCACTCAGTTCTGTCAGCCTTGGGAGGAGGCATTTCGGTAGAGACTTCGAGGTATATCTGCTACGTCCGCAGACCGAAGAGTCCCTTTCCAGCTTTCTGTCATAAGTATAGTCCTTCAGTATTTATCCTTGTTTAGACATTCTTGAGTTAAAGCCTCTTATGTATCCCTTAGCTTGTGATTTGTGAGATTTCAGGTTTTGGGAATTTTTGTTAGCTTCGAGAGTTGTTATTGTATGTGCCAAGCAGCACCTTAAACACATGGTTATTTTACTAAATCAGTTTTAATTATTATTCCGCAATTTTATGGTTTATCTTCCGCATTGTTAGGCTTACCTAGTCGTAGGGACTAGGTGCCATCACGACATGTTCACGGAGGGCGAACTGGGGTCGTGACAAGTTGGTATCAAAGCTCTAGGTTCATAGGAGTCACAAATAACAAGCCAGTTTATTAGTGTCTCGTGGATCGATATGGAGAGGTCTGTACTTATCTCCGAGAGGCTATGTAACTGTTAGGAAAACTCCACTTCATTTGATTTCCCTGTCGTGCAAGAATTTTGACATCCACAATCCTAAACCTCTGTCTTCTACTCTCTCACAGATGGTGAGGACACGTCCTACTCGAGGTGATCAGGCACTCGCGCCCCTTGCTGCAGCTGTTGGAGGTCGGGGCCAGGGTAGAGTTCGAGGACGCACACGTGGTGCAGCGAGAGCACCTGCGCGAGCGGCCACTGAGGTACCACCAGCAGATCCATCCAGAGTCCAGGCACCTGACACACCTACTGCTACTACTACTCTAGCCCTTCAGGAGACTTTGGCACGGTTCATGAGTGTGTACACCACTTTGGCTCAGGCAGGATTGCTTCCCCTTGCTGCAGCCATACCACAGGCTAGGGGAGGAGCATACACTCCCCCCGCCCGCACTCCGGAGTAGCGAGTGCATGTTGAGCAGGTCCCTGAGATTATTACAGTGCCGCTTGTAGCACCAGTTCTGCCCGAGAGCATGGCAGTGGCTTCCGAGCTGGAGCAGATGAGACTAGAGAGGTTCAAGAAGTATGATCCTCCGGTATTTAGTGGATTAGAATCAGACAATTCCTTAGGGTTTCTTGATGAGTGTTACCGCATTCTCCGTATTATGGGTATCTCTGGATCGAGCGAGGTTTCTTTCACTACTTTCTAGCTTCGAGGAGCCGTCTATGATTGGTGGTGTACCTATGAGTTAGACAGCCCAGACGAGGTAGCTTCACTAACTTGGGCCCAATTTTTAGATATGTTTCTGAGAGAGTTTGTTCCTCAGAGCCTCAGGGATGCATGGCGCGCGGAGTTTGAGCATTTGTGCTAGGGTGCTATGACCATCTCGGAGTATGTTGCCCGTTACACCAGTTTGGCTAGATATGCCCCAGGCTTGGTTTCTACTGTTCGTGAGAAGGTTCGCTGGTTCATTGAGGGGCTTATTCCCAGCATTAGGTCCAGTATGGCTAGCGAGTTGGAGATGGATATCCCATATCAGCAGGTGGTAAACATTGCTAGGAGGATAGAGGGTATGCATGCTAGAGAGAGGGAGAGCATGCAGGGTCATGAGAGAGAGAGCAGATGAGAGCAGGAGAGAGAGTTTGAGAAGGTGAGGAGGCCTCGTAGACCGGGGAGATATACTGGTCCTTATTTTGGAGGCAGGGTGCGTCATGGTAGAGGTTTTGCGGGTCAGCCAGTTCAGTTCGCGCTTCAGGCTTTGCATGGTGACTCAGGTGTTCATGGGTCTCGGAGTACCCGTACCGCACAGTTCCCACCGCCTCGTCAGTAGAGAGGGTGCTTTGAGTGTGGAGATACTAGCCACATGGTGAGAGATTGTCCCAGACTTCGGACCAACGTGTCACGGCGAGGTATTCAAGCAGTTAGAGGGCACCCAAAAGAGGGAGGCCCGACTCGTTGATGTGTTTCATATAGTAGGTTTGAGGTTGGTGCGCCAGCTAATGTCATTTAGGTACGAATTTAGTTTGTTATAGAGGGCACTATCTGTAGTTCATCATAGTTCTGCTTATCGGGGTGAGTTTCCTAATCCGTTGTTCCATTGTGGGTGCATTTCATGATTGTACTTTGTTTACGTGATTAATCTGTTGGGAGGTTCTATGAGTGATAATCGTGTCTATCATCTGTTTCTAGCTGTTGCCGAGAGTTATGAGACTAGTAGTAAATTCCTGTTGTCCGTTTCGATAGGTTTGAGGTGATTTCGGAGTATCCTTGGTTACGAGCTGTGATTTCTATGCTCCACCGGTATAGGAGCAAGTCTGTGTTGTAAGTGGTAGATGGAATTGATCTGGTGAGAGTCCCTAGATGGGTTGATGTGTACCCTACTTGTGATTTAGTGTTGAGGGCGAGACCTCGTGATTTCAGGTGATTTGATATGCTGAGACCGGGCAGTGTACCGCGGTGAGGGTTATATCAGTATAAGATCCTTGTGAGTCTTTTAGATGTTTCATTCCTTCTTGTTACATGTTTGTAGATTAGTGTTTTAGAAAATTTGTGCTAGTTTGACTTGTTTGATAGTTCCCTTATGTGTTTTTTCCCTTCCCATATTCATCCATTTTCGTTGCATGCTTCTTGAGTTCTAGTTTGTGGGGTGCGTGCCCATTGGTATTAGCTGGGATTTGGTTATTTGGATGGTTTGAGCTGGGAGAGGCTCGGTTGTTGGGTACAGATTTGGTTCAGGAGGCCTTGGACAAGGTCAAGATCATTTAGGATAGGCTTCGTTCAGCTCAGTCTAGGCAAAAGAGTTATGCAGACCGCAAGGTTCGAGATATGGCTTTTATGGTTGGTGAGCGGGTATTTCTCCAAGTGTCGCCTATGAAATGCGTGATGAGATTTGGAAAGAAGGGCAAGCTTAGCCTTAGTTTCATTGGTCCGTTTGAGATTCTTGATCGAGTGGGAGAGGTGGCTTATAGAATTGCATTGCCGCCTAGCTTATCAGCTGTGCATCTAGTTTTTCACGTATCCATGCTTCGGAGGTATCACGGTGACCTAGCCCACGTGTTAGATTTCAGCACTGTCCAGTTGGACAAGGACTTGTCTTATGAGGAGGAGCCGATAGCTATTCTAGACAAGCAGGTTCGTAAGTTGAGGTCTGTGAGCACGTGATTCTTGCCCTATATACGAGTTATTCCCATAAAATTCAAACAAAAGATTTTTCTTTATTTTTACAATTTTTTGTGAATTTTGTGTTAATTGTTTGTATGGTATTTGTGCATGATTAGGTCAAAATAAAAATACAAAAATATGCATTTTCATTTAGGAAATTAATTTCACATTTAGTAGACATTAATTCATAATATTTTTGTGCTTTAATTGAAAAATTGCAATAAAATAGGAGTTAATTAGTTTAACAATTTTAATAAAACCAAAACAAAATACAAAATCAGAAAAATATATAAACATACAAGAGTGAAAATGAAGAATTTAAAATCAAGAAACAAAGAAAAGGAAAATAGTTTGGTCCAAACAACCCCCCAAGCCCAAACCAAATCAAACGACCCTGCCCAAAACCTTCTCACCCGGCCTGCCATGTCCCTAGTCCAAACGACGTAGTCCAAACGTTAAACTACGTCGTTTTGGTTCATCTCTACCCTTAAACGACCAGGTCTCTTCATTCATTTCATAAAACATTATATATATATAAAAAAAGTAACCCTAATTCTCTAAAAAACCAACCGCCTACCCTGCCACAAGACCACCTCCCCGCCGCCCACCGGAATTCGCCCACGGTGGCGGCGGGTCTTCGTTTCCAACCGAACCAACACCAAACGACTCCCCTTTCCCTCTTCTCTTCAAATCACCCATTAATTCTCCCCAAATCCCACCACAGCTCCCCGAATCCCTCAAACCCTAGGCACCGCCACCATCGCCTACGGCGGCG
>MDKF010438323.1:0-27648 GCA_026770625.1 Nicotiana glauca
TTATGGTAGAATAATTTCAGGATTGGTTGTAGAAATGCTTCTGGCAGTTCTTGGTTGAATAGTTTCAGGACTGCGTAAAAGCTTTTCTCAAAATTTGCAGCAATTATGTTTTTCCTTTTTTTGCTTTTTTGATAGTTTTCTAGTTCCACATAAGTATTTTTATAAAACCTATACACCCATCCACAAATAATAAATACCAAGGAGAAGCTATAAAATGGTGTGACATGGTTTTTTACTTCAGAAGGTAATTATTAGAATAGCACTAAGAAAGGTGATGGTGTGACATAGCTTTTTTGAGCTTATCATAGAAGTTCTAAATACCACTACTTTCACTCTCTTTCTCAACACATAATGGTAACTCAAATTTGGTGCACTTCCCATAAACAACAACAACAACAACCCAGTATATTCCCACAAGTGGGGTCTGGGGAGGGTAATATGTACGTAGACCTTACCCCTACCCCGAGGGGCAGAGAAGTTGTTTCCAGGAGACCCTCGGCTCAAGAAGAAAACAAGTGACAGAAACAAGTGACGATATATTAGTAATAGCAATAGACTCATAATAAAATCTGTTGTAAGTTTAGACATCAGGAAGACCATTGTAAAGTGTACTAATAAAGAGAAACATCAGAGAGAATGTTCAACTAATTAACGGAATCATCTATTTTACCTGATTCCTGCAATTCTCACCACAATGGCAGTATCCTGGTGTACATTCAGTGCTGGTCAGTACATTCAAGCATCCTTCTCCACATGCACTTTCAGGATCACTGGCATCATACTTGCACTCACAAATAGCGATATCCTCTTCTTTCAGCTTCTTATGTCTGTAAGACAATAGAACATTCCACATTAAAATTGACTGAACTAAATCATGGTGAACGGATCAAGGTATGCATCTTTTGGGCCACAGGTTTTCTTTCTCTTCTTTATGGTGATTATTTGGGATTCAAGGTAAGGCATCAGAAGCTTCAATCTTGAAAGACAGAAAGCCATAAACCACAAAATCAGCATGTAGGACACGAAAACTTTCTTAAGCATGAAAAAGAAATTTATTTCTCTATTACAGCAAGAAATCATGCTTCTCCATTCTATAGATCAAAGAAAAAGATGAAACATAAGCATTATACAACATCAGTTTCGACTCACAGAAAATTCTTCCCTTTAAGCTTGACCAGATAATCATAAACTGGAGTTTAAATTTCTTCTTCTACTCATTTTCTTGCCATTAGATTCATACTTCCACAGCATCCTTGGCACAACAGGGAACAGGGTACAATAATTAATCAAAGTTTTTTTGGGGGGGGTCTAGTTTTATCTTACCAGTGAAAATAGTATTAAGAACCAATCTCTTTCGTATAGCCACAGTTTCCAGATCTTTGACATACGAAACTAAGAGGTTTGGATCATGACTATAGTCAACATACCATTCAAGTGGTACTCATAATTACCAAAAGAAAGAATGCAGCAATTGGCAGAGAGATCATAATTAAAAGAAGCAAAGAAGGGAATTGAGCTCACTTTCGCCCTAGAAACTCATTCTGATTAATATGTATAAATGGCGTTACTCCTTCAGGCAGTTGGACCTTCAAAAAAACAAAAATAATTCACCTCGTCACTTGATATACATAGAATGGCGTACTATAATGGAAAATCACTTATGTATGAGCAAAGGGGCTGCATTTATTATACTGGCTCCATAAACATTATTATACAGTTTTTGTTGTTGTTGTAGTCTAGCAAATATATGACTGACAATAAGCAAATCAAATATCATATAGCTAATTGATTACATAAACAATGTAACCAACGTGTGCATCCATGTTTTGATGGAAGGGAAGATGAAGTAACTCAATAATAAGGTACAATTGAATGCAGCAACCGTCACATCAACCAGCCAAACCACTAGGATATTCAATAAGCCCACTATTTTCATAAGTAAATTTAATTTAAAACAGCAGCACTAAGACAGTGCTGGAACTGTACGATGTGTATGACTATAGCTCCTTCTTCTGAAAGGGCTCAATATAGTCCCAAAAGAGTGTATAAGTGCTTTATTTTTCATCAACATTTCTCAATATGCCTTCTTTTGTCGAGAGAAAGAACCTGACTTTGTGGAGGAACTAGAGCTTCCAACTAGTTAGTTAGAGGCAAGAACGAAGTTGAGTACTCTAGACATGTGTTGACTCAATATCACCTGTTTAAATGGTCAATACAAGTTAAAGTAGCAGGGTCTACTAGAAAAAAATGCTGAAAACTACCCAATTCCAAAGATGCGCCTTTTTTATCCAATAATATCAAACCCATATAAGTACTTAACAGAACATAATATTCTCAAAACTGTTTCTAATTTTCTTAAATTTATGTCTTCAAATTTTCACATTCGAGCCAATGCCTCGAAACCTTGGAAGGGGAGTGTTGGTATGTTACCAATCTTTCTCTCTTTTGTTTGGTGGATGAGTGTTACCAATTACTATTTTTTTTAAATAGCACAGCTATTGACAGGTATATAGCAGGCTACCAACCGACAATCTCAGGATTCAAATCCTAGTAATTTTTATTTATTTATAATTGAGCCGACATGTAATATATATACATGTTCAAAAAGCTGCACTAAGCCTATCATCGCTTTGCCGGGTTCAATCTTCTCGTGATTTCAGCAAGTCCACAGTGTCACACCAAGTCAAGTCCACATCGTCACATGAAAGCATCACATTTCATGTGACAATCTAGAATACAAGGGGAAGGAAAGAAATACTAGGTGATTTCTTCCCATCTGCCTAAGCGTTGATGGACAGAGTTAACCGATACATGTGCTGGTGGGAGGTAGCATGTACCGGGTGGAATAGTCGAGGTGCACGCAAGCTGGCCGGGCCACCACCACCATCATAAAAAGGAAGAAAACATTTGGAATCAATAATTATATCATATAGAAATGGCAAGCTTTAGATATAAACTCATTCAATCTTTTCCCATTAAACCCAAGGAAAGCGTCGTCGAGACTGTAAGACTTAAATAGAAATAAATCATCTTTAAACTAAGTTAGAAATGCTAAATAAAGAATAAAAGATAAGTGCATGCATCTAACTTGTTAATGGGTGTCTAGATATATCAAATGCCAAAAGGAGTATGGTTCTCAGCATTCGAAATCAAACAAGTAAAATCAGACCAAGATAGTAGTTTGAAATGCCCTCCTGCGACGGATCTGATTTTGATTAGATCTTCTCGAAGAAGGTAATTCATAAAATTCTAACTCTTGCTTCCTCAAAATTTTCTCTCCGATCTTCGTTTTTCCCTTATTCATTGTTCTTCGTTTTCACCGTATACAAAAGGGGCAAGGGTGTTAAGAGAACGGTTTTACAACTCCATCACTTTTTCTACTTTTCTTGTGTTCAGACACAGACAATATTTGAACAATATTTGATAATAGAACAGTGAATCTAGTTTACTAAGCGTCAAAACTAGACTGTTCCTTTTAGAAATAGTTATTATAGTAAAAAGTGGTTAAAATATTAAGATATATCATCAATAGGCCCATTTATGACTAAACAAGGCAAAGCTACATCAGTAAAGTTTCACAACTCGCACTTTCTTAAAGGCATTTAAGAAAACTTTCAGTCTCTTTGCTCTAACAAAATTCACGTAATTTTCTTTTTCCATCCAAAAATGGCTTTCCTTGAATAGAAAATCCTCCCTCAGACCATTCAAGCTAACAAGTTAACATTGAGTTCTATATCTCATGTGTGATGTAACACCTTACTAAATTGTCTATTTTTTCATACTTCAACTAATAATCTAAACAGCTTTTTACCAACTTAATATAATGAATTCAAATGCTTTATTCTGACTATGATGGTCAGAGTAGGTGTTTCATAGAGTATCAATTACTTACTCATTTTTATTTAGTTATCACCAAATCTGACGTTACACTTTTTCCCTCTGTAACAGATTCACAAGCCCAAATTTAGTAATAACCGCTAATAACTAGGCTCTACCAAGATAAGTTCCGCATACTTAAGAAGATCATTTGGAATAACTAGAATTAGTTTTTCATCTGTTATACTAGTAACAGAAGCTTTTATGTAAGGAAACATCATCTTGTCGCTTACAAGAAAGCTTTAGATTTATTGTTTTTAAATAAATACATCCACATAATTATGTCTGAGTTATCAAATGATCACTTTGCTAATGTGAAGTAGATAAATATATGAAGGAAACCCAATTGCAAAAAGCACTGGTCCATGTCTAAAAATTGATGGTGGTGCAAAACCTTTTCCTAACCAATGTTCACCCACCTTAGGAACAATGACGAATCAAATTCAAGAATGACGGAAAGATGAAAATCGCAGAGAAAAGTTCAAACATGCTAGACATATAAATTTCCTAATCGTCATGTGTAGTAAAACTTGGACAAATCAAATTATGAATAGTCAGCTCTCTTAAGAAGATCAGTTGCATGGAGTCATTAATCATGCTTGACATATTTATGGAGCTTTTCAAGGTTCATATTCAAGGTCAACTTAATTGGTTACGATATTAAAAACATTATTTTTAAAATAAGTTCTTAGTTTGACTTGCTTGAAGAAAATTGGGAGCTCAAATCTAAGGTCACTACAAATAATTTGTTTTGTTAAACCCTGAAGCTAGGTGCAGCATAGTCGGAAACTTCTCGCTTAGGCGGGTACTTCAGTGCATGCACTAATTGCCACTAAAGTCTGCACCTTATCATGCACGGCTCTATATTGAAAGACCAGCGCCTACAACAACAACAACAACCCAGTATAATCCCACTTAGTGGGGTCTGGGGAGGGTAGTGTGTACGCAGACCTTACCCCTACCCTGAGGTAGAGAGGCTGTTTCCAAATAGACCCCAGCATCCTTCCCTCCAAGAACTTCCCACCTTGCTCTTGGGGAGACTCGAACTCACAACCTCTCGGTTGGAAGTGGAGGTTGCTTACCATCAGAGCAGCCCCTCTTGTCTTAAAAGACCAGCGCCTAAGTAATAAAAATATAGTTGTCAATGCAATATATTAACTGTTAGAAGTTGCTTAAATTTTTTGTTGTTTATCTTTATAATTATTTTCTATTGCATCACACAATTCAACATGGTATCAAAATAAACAAAGGTCCTAAATTTGACTTTCATTGCCACCGGCTATCAAAAAAGAACTTCCACATGCTTGGATCATTTAAAAAAAAAGAATCAGACCCTCACATGAAGTGGCATATTGAAGACATAATTAAGTAAATAAAGTATGAACTCCATCTCCCAGAATTAAAACCTACTCTTTCTGATAGCTTAACTTTCTGAAGAGATGGTCAGACATGTTGACAATATATACTATATTTTTCTTTATTTGTGCCTTACAAAATCTCATGCTTTCACTGCGCTTTTTCTTTAAATCTCCGGCAAATCTTGGCATTTTTCCACATTTTCCACTTTTGACAACATCATTAAAAGGAAATGCAAACCTACCTATCACGAAAGCTTTATAGGAGTGTAAAAGTTATTCCATAATTGTATAACTCCATTCATTTTAAGTAGGTCGACAATAGGAATTTCAATTCTAAGAGAATTAATCCTTAAAGGGTCTGCTTTTAATGAAATAAAGGTTATTGGTAAAGTATCAAATAAAAAGAAGAGACTAAAGAGGTATTGATTCAATAAAAGTTAAAATTGGTTATTTTCAAGGTCGCGTTGTTTTAGAAGATACAGTGAACCTAACTTAACTCTAAAAATCAGCTCACAAGTTGAGAATTGCCTAAAACCATATAAGGAGACATAACTCATTCCCTCAATCAATGCTCACACTTAACACCCCTTCCCCAAACATGCACTTCAATATAAAAACCATATTTCTCATGTAAATTAATAAAACCCTCAAATATTTGTCCTATCGATTAGACGAAAGTCGAGGAGACTTACAGGGTATTTTTATACTCACCCCATTTACCTTCATGGTATAGGTTCAAATATTGCAATGGAGCACCACTACATAGAGCTTTATTAGTGAGCCCCGACTTTGCCTACTAAGCCATGGAAAAAGTCAAACTCATTCAAGAAAGGTTGAAAACCACTCAAAGTCATCAAAGGTCCTATTTTGAACACCGACACGAGACTTGGAGTTCATGGAGGGTAATTGGGTATTCTTCAAGGTTTCGCTCATGAACGGTGTTATGTAGTTTGGTAAGGAAAATAGAAAGTGGAGTCCCAAGTTCAGTGGGGGCTCAACATTAGATAAACCAAGAATAGGGGTCTACTCTAATACCATATTAAGAAATGAATCTTAAGTCTAATGCAACCCCAAAAGTTAGTTCAGTAGATGAGGATTGCCCAAACCTTATAAGAAGACAACAACTCGTTCCCTCTATCGATGGTTCACATAACACACACCAAAAGTTTGATCCTAAGTTTTTTTTTTTGTCTTTTTCTTTTCTTTTCTTTTCTTTTTTTTTTTTTTTTGATAAATAATTTTGATACCCGACTAACTTAGCATACCTCAATTACTGATATCCATGTTATGATATTAGAGTAACACCAAACATATTATATTCAAAGTGGAATTCAATCTATATATGGATGGTTTACTGTGCACGGAAAAATTGTAAAAATGTTTTTCCATAATACATAAGATTATTGAATCTACCGCTACTAAGACTTCTACTTGAACCCTTAACAAATCTTATGACTTTCAATTCAATTTGATTCTCCTTAAGTGAAAATAACACTTGGATTCTCGAGTTTGAACATCAAATTTACCATGAAGCGCCAACGACTATAATTACTTTAAGCATTAGGAAAGCAAATTGTATGTGCATGTCAGTGGTGTTAAAACTTCATTAATGTGCGCTTACGCCCTCAAATTAGGTGAAAAATAGGTTGAGTGCTTCATCTCACCCACTTGGAGTACGGCCTTTCCCCGGGTCCTGCGTGAATGGGGAATGCTTTGCGCACCGGGATACCGACTTCATCTCACTTAGCTGGCGCTTTAGTGTAGTCACAAGGCACTAAGTCATATGCATCATCGTAAATGAGAGATGTTCTGAAGAGGCGACACTAAATAATAAAATTCTCACGTAATTGTAAAAGAAATTTAATTCCCTTGTCCATAGTTTTATTATTCTTCAATTTCATTCTCTCTTTTTTTCCATGTGTTTTTTCTTCCTAAAACTCGTGTTTTTTTTTTGCGCTTAAAGCCCCAACATACCTCATTGCTTTTTGTGTTTTCTGCCTTTGATAACACTACACACATTAGAACTGCGACTCTCTTCCACAATGGTCTCTAGTTTTGCATAGGTGGGAAGCAAATACAAATATGGTACCACTTTTGGTTTTAATATCTCCAAGAAACTATCCCAAAGACAACTAGTAATCCAAACATCAAAACAAATACAGTACAGCTTTTCTCAAGAAGTTACGGTTAGAGGTAGATTTTAGTCATTTTAACGTGCACAAGAGGAAAGGAAAAGCATGTTCTTCATTCTTTCTAACATTACATCCTCTAAAGAAGGATGAGACCAATTAGAAAAACAAAGGGAAAAAAGAGACGCCTTTTTGAGGTATCAAGTGCCAAGGTGAATATTATGTTGTGTTAAATATTGCATGTCCTTCCATGCTTCACATGATGATGTAAAGAAAATAAGACCACTGCATCTTTCTTTCTAGTTCTATGATCTCCTTGAATGGACCTTCCTTTATTTCTCTGTTTCCACATATCTTATTGCTGCTAGGAGCAAGTAGCTTAGAAATACAATAGTTCCTCAAAAACACACAGTCAGTCCTCCAAAATAATACTTAAAAGTTATATAACAGGCTTGAGATTCAGAAAACATGAACTTAGGCATACCACATTGCTTTTGTCATCGCCTGAATTCAGCATCTAGGCAACCTCTGATCAGAAATCTGAAAACTCCAAAAACTCAACAACAAAAAAGGTTTCATCAATTTCTTATTCAAGCACAAGATCACACACAATAAAAAGGATCACTCGCACACACAAGATAACACACATAGACATACAGAATCACTCACTCACTCGCCCACATACACACACACACACACAAAGTAGCCATTGATGGGTGTGCCTGTCAACTAAAAATTGTCCATTTTCATGCTACCTGTTCTAGAAATGTAAATCTGCCTGCCAAGAAGAAAAAGTTCAATTTTGTTGCTTCTATTACATATAAATAAACAATTTTAAAAAATCTGAATTCCGTTCTACCAAGGTATAAAAAAAGCTTGAAAAAACAAAATAATTCAAACAGCGAAATTTCTCAAAAACATAATTAACCAATGCCTATTTTATATAAAATCAGAATTCCTTCAACAAAAAATAAAAAATAAAACTTGACCCGTAAAACTCTAAAAAATCAAAGCAAATTTCTCAAAAACAGGTTACTCAATTGCTGTAAATATTAAAATTCTAGATAAAATCAGAATTACCCCTTCAACAACAAAAAGAACAAGGAAAAGAAAGCCTTGACCCCTAACCAAAACCTTTAAAAATATAAAAGCAAATTTCATAAAGAAAAAGGCTTATTCAGTTCCTCTAAGAAAAATTTCTCAAACACTGGTAAATGTTTAAAAAAAAAAAGAAGATAAAATCAGAATTCCCCATTCAACACACAAAAATCTTGAAAACTAAAACGGGTTAATTAATTCAATGCCTGTAAACATTAAAATTCTAGATAACATCAGAATTACCCCTCCAACAACAAAAATTAAAAGATGAAAGGAACCTTGACCCCTAAAAATCAAAAGCAAATTTCTCAAAAACAGGTTTATTCAATGCCTAAAATTTCTCAAACACCAGAAAATGTAACAAAAATAAATTAGACAAAATCAGAATTCCTGATTAATTAATTCAATGTGGGTACTAATTTTAAGTACTATACACTAAGGCATGAAATGAGTGCTTCACATATATGTTTAACGTATGAAAAAAGAAAATGAAGAAAAGAGAGTAAAATTCAGCTAACCTTTGCCGCAGGATTTAGAGGAAGAAGGGTTTTTTTCTGGAACCTGAATCATCATCTTGTCTTCTTCTATATATATACAAAAACAGTGAGTGTGTGTACTCTTTGTTGTGAGAAAAGCAGAATCAGATTGTGTCACTCACAGCCCAGATTTTCAGACGGTTGGCAAAGGTTTTACGGTAGCTGACAAAACTGGGGTTTAATGACGAGAAATATTTGAATTCTTATAGTTACGACGGCGTTTTACGCTTGGAACCAAAGTATTCTTTTCCCTTCTTTTTAACCGATTCTTTTCTATCATTTAGAAAAAGGCAAAATACCCCCTAAATTTGTCGCAAATTATTAATTTCCTACCCAAACTATCTCGGATTTGAATTACCCCTACACTAGGAGCGAATTTAAAAATGCCCCCGGGTTGCCACATGGCACGAGAAGTGATCTCATATGGTCTTTGGCGTGTGAGGTGGATAAAAATGGCTACCTAATCAGTTCTAACGGTAAAAAAAGCCCTAATCACGGCTATTCTTTCATTTCTTCCTCTTTATAAGTTCCTCCATTGAAGCATAACTATTGCTCTTTCTTTTTGTAAAATTTTAGTTTTTCTTCTTTAATTGTTAAAGTTCTTAGTGATATTTTTCCATTCCAGTTTACTCCAAGACATTGAAGATGAAGCCACTTTGTAAATGGCATATTTGAAAATTTCATGGTCAAATGACCATCAGAAGATTTTTTTGTTGTAAAAACTATAAGGTATGATAAAAGTAATGTTTAGAATATTTAAATTGATTATAATTTATGTTGGGTTTGTTCTGGATTTTTTCATTAAAAAATTTGATAGTTGTGCTTTTAGTGCAGGTTAAAGGTCGTAAGGCTTGTATTTCTTTTGAGTGGTATGAACCTGAATTTTCGAAACAAGCTAATATTGTTATTTTGGGTTTGTTGAAGAAGAGAAATAAACAAGGGCAAGAGTTGAAGTGGAGAAGAATATTGAAAATTAGTCTATGTAATTAGTGTAGTATGCAATATGATATTGTATTTTGATTGGCGTCCAATTTAATCTAATTTTAATTGGCGTATATGTGCATACAAGACTCGATTCCTAAGGGGGGGGGGGTCCCCCACACAAGTTAGGCAAGATACTTACCTCAATCCGGCCAATTCAATACTCAATTTAGCCTATTTCCTTTACCAATTCATCAACGCTCGGCTCAATCTAACCAAAAATGACTTGAATATGTCAAACAATGCAATAGAAAACAAGTTCAGTTAACAAAACTATGAGTCTTACACAATTTGCAAAAAGTCAATAAAAGTCAACTCCTCGGGTCCGCGTCTCGGAACCCGACAAAATTTACAAAAACCGAATACCCATTTCGCTACGAGTTCACCCATACAAAATTTATCAAATTCTAATACTATTATGTCTTTCAAATCGTCATTTACATTTTTGAATGATTTTCCAATTTCCCCAAACCATCCTTTAGATTCTCATAAATTTGATGTTAAATCTAAGATATAATCACAAAATATAGTTAGAAATTGATTAGATACACTTACCCAATGATTTGGTATGAAAATCTTCTCTCAAAATCTCCTCACCTCGGAGTTAGGGTTCAAATAAAGAGACTTGATTCTTTTCCAAAAGCATATATTACTTATAGAATAATGTTAACAACTCCTATTACAGTTACTTCAACGAAAGAAGCTTTTTAGAATTAAAATTAGTAAAATCTTACCTAAGATCAACAATGTCTCAAGAGAGATTAAATGGATTAGCTATATTGTCAATTGAGAAAGACTTATTAGGAGAAATTGATTTAAAGAAAATTATTAATAACTTTGCATCTAAAAAACTTAGAAAAATAGACTTCAAATAATAATTTTTTTAAAACACTAAGGCCCCTCATTAAAATTTCGCTTTAGGCCCCAAGATACGTAGGGGTACCCCTGTCGTAGTTCGGGAGAATATGTCTAGAAAATTATTAGAGTTGCTCAGAAGAGAATTACAAAACCTGAAATACTCACGATCAATAGAGAATACTTAAGTGAAATTATATGAGACGTAGCTATCACGACCCGGATTTTCCACTGTTGGGACTGTGATGACGCCTAACTTTTCGGATGCTAGGCAAGCCAACAGTTAAGGATTTAACACGCTAACCTTTGACCAATTCAGTAAATAACAGCAATTAAACCAAAATAGATTAAAGAGTAAGGAATTTCATAATAACCCAAGTGCTTATACACAACCCAAAAACTGGTATCATAATTCACGAACTTCTAATAGTCACTACGAATACTAGCTGAAAAAAAGTACAATTGTCTTCGAATTAAAAGACAACAGTAAACTGGAATAACTGGAACGGGACTCCAGGGTCTGTGAACGCCAGCAGATCTACCTTGGGTCTCCTGTGAGTCTGAAAGCAACAACTCAACTCGGGGTCAACATGGTCCAGTACCGAAATCTGCACAGAAAGTGCAAAGTGCAGTATAAGTACAACCGATCCCATGTACTGATAAATGCCGAGCCTAACCTCGGCGAATTAGTGACGAGGCTAGGACAAGACACATTCATAAACCTGTGCAGTTAAACAATATTCTAACAGAAATAACAGAAGCTAAGTAGATATTAATGGGAGGAAAACATGCTAAGGGGGTACCGAAACAAAGAATCAAAACAATAAAGGAATTTAAACAGCTAATACACTCTGAACCGGTAATAACAAGTAAACACAACAAGCGAAAAATGCACGACATCACCCTTCGTGCTTTTATTCTCTGCCTCACCAGATAATCAATAATAGAAATGTGCATTGCATCATCCGCCGTGCTTTTACTCTCAACCTCACCAGATAATCAATAATAGAAACGTGCACGATATCACCCTTCATGCTTTTACTCTCAACTTCACCAGATAATTAATAATAGAAATATGCATGACATAACCCTTCGTGCTTTTACTCTCAATATCACCAGATAGTCAATAATAGAAATGTGCACGGTATCACACTTAGTGTTTTATCACTCTACCTCACCAAAAACGAGACAACATAATAGAGAGATAGAAATGGCAACAAGTCTTACTTCAACTCTTAGTTCCACAATACCAATCTCAACTTTGGGTAAAAATCCCATCAATACCAAATTCCATAAAACATGATAAAAAAACTTCTCAATACATCGAATAAATAGTCTATACATGAATAATATGATAAAAAAAATACAACATTTTCAAGAATAAGACTTACTCACATGTTATAACTCGACAACAACGTACAGATACTCGTCACCTCACCTACATGTTGTACTCAACACCCAAACACGTAACAAATAAGAAAATAACACATAATCCCTCAAGCTAAGATTATCCACAACACTTACCTCGCTCATTCGGCCAAACTCAAGGCTCAGTTACTGCTTTGACTCTAGTATCCACCTCCAAATCACTCGTATCTAGCCACAATTAACTCAATATCATCAATTATTGCTAAATGAATCAAGTAGAATGAATAAATTTAGTTTTTCCAAACTTTCCCCCATAAAGTCAAAAATCGTGGGCCTGCTTAGTCAAAATCCAAGCTTCGGACCAAAATCCATTTACCCATTCACCCTCGAGCCCGGATATATAATTGACTTTGGAATCTGACCCCATTTGAAGTCTAAATTCCCAATTTCCCAAATACCCAGTTTCTACCCAAAACCCTCTAATTTTACCATGAACACACTAGATTTTAGGTTACAATTTCATGAAATGCAATGGGTAGTTGATAGAAAGTGGTTTAGAATCACTTACCAATATTTTGGGGAAGAAATCATCTTTTGAAAATCGCCTCTAGGCCGTTTAGCTTTTAAAAATTTATAACAATGACCTAAGTCCCCATTGGGGACTGTTTATGAATTGGGCGACACTGTTCATCACATTCGTAAGGACATGGTCACGTTCGCGAAGAGCTGCTTTGCTAGGCTTACACGATCGTGAAACCTGTGTCGCGTTCGCGAAGGCTTTGCCCACTGGCCTTCGTGTTCGCGTAGAAGGAAGTCTGACCCTTCCCTCAAGTCCCAATGCTTCGCGTTCGCGATGAGCCGGTCACGTTCACGAAGGGTAAAGCCCCCATCACTCCACGTTCACGACCAGGCCTTCGCATTGTGAAGAAGAAAAAATCACCCCTACCAGCCCACCATTCGCGTTCGCGAGAGTCGCTTCGCGAACGCGAAGAAGGACACACCAGAACAGCTGCTACAGTAAAAATACTGTTGATACCCAATTTTTTCCTAAGTATTTCTTATACCTAAATATTTTTAAAATAGCATATTGGTGCATATATAAGCAAATCCAAGAGTATTGACATTTTTTGATGATTTTTAAAACCAATTTATCGCATATATTTACACAACAAAATCCAATAATTATTTTCAAAATTATCATTTTGGTGAATAATTTATTTTTTTCATATTTATACCTAAATATAATTAAAGTAATTTTCGCATATTTTTTATAAATTTATTTGGTATTTTAAAGCTAAATTGCATATAATTGCAATTATAGCCTATCTTGTAATTTATGACATTTTACATTTATAAAATTAATCCCAGCATTTTTTAATTAATATTTATATAATACTTATTTACCCAGTATATTTAATTTATTTTAAAATCAGTATTACTATTTTTATAAATTAAAAGGGAAAAATTGGCTATTTACGATTTGGCCTTTATTGCATTTCAATTATAGCCAATTTGGTACTCCATTTCAGCCCCAATTTAAAATCCAATTACCACCTGCAACCCGACCCATACCCTTTCCTATCATACCCAAACCTGTTCCCCATTTAACCCGTCCAATCCCAGCCGTTGATCTAAAGGATCAACGACTCCCCTCTTCCCTTTCCTTTTTTAATTCAAATGACCCTAAAACCCTACCTCATTTTTTTCGACCGCCGCCTCTGAATCCTCTCCTCTCTCAACTCTCTCTCAACTTACCTCAAACCCTAGTCGTCGCCTCTCATCGAAACCCTAATCTATGGCTTCTCAGGCTCATTGGAGGCCTATACTAGCCTCTCATGGCTTCTGCGTGCTCACTTCTAAAGGTCCAATGACCAGATCTTGAAGGGTTCCGACCAAGCCTTTGTTCGATGACTGTTCTCCGGTCATCTTCAACCTTTGTTCGGCCAGTCATGTCTATTCGAGTTTGATCTTCGACTTCTCTGCTCAGATCGATGGTTTCCAAAGCCTTTCTCATCACCTGGGTTTCTTACGAAACCCTAATCTCTAAGGTTCCTTCGATTTATTTTTAGATCTGCTCTGGATCTATGTGTGTGTGAACCTTCTATTCGTTTTTCTCAAAAATTCTTTAATTTTTTGCTTTCAGAAACACTTTATTCTTCAACTAGGGTTTCATGTTAAGATATTTCGAATCTCTCTTCTTTGATTATCAACATGTTTTATTGTATTTTTGTTTGTGTTGTTTTCTATCTGAGTTAGCATGTTGAAAACCTTAATTTTTTGGGATTTTGTTTGAGTTTCTTGGTTTGTTCGTTAATATTCGTTTGATTTGCCTTATTTTTTATCTGAGTTAGCATGTTGAAAACCCTAATTTTGGGATTTTGTTTGAGTTTCTGCTTGTTAATATTCTCTTGATTTACCTTCTTCTATATCTGAGTTAGCATAGTGAAAACCCTAATTTTTGGGGCTTATCCGAGATTCTGAACCTGTTTATTTGTTTATCTGCTTATCTCCTCTAAACTCGATTGATTTTCAAAAACCCTAGTTTCTTTGGGGACTATTCGATTTCTTTGAAGTTGTTTGTGCAACTCGTCTGTTGAAATTGCAGTGTGCTTCAATTCTCTTGACTATTTTGGTTCTAAGTTCTTTGCATGCTTTTGATCTTCTTCTTTATTGTTAAACACTAAAACTTGACTATCATGCTTCGAATGTTTTCCTTTTAGTTACTACTATATGCTGTTATTTTGCCATAACTTGGCTTCACGTGTCTATTATTTGTGCATTCATTTATATATACTAAGTTCCTTCTGTGATTGATTCTCAAACTCGTGATTAATTTTCAAAACTTTTCCTTTGTGAATTTCTGATTTTACTCGCCTGTTAAGGGGTAATTGATTCTTTTCCTTTGATTGGCCTCCCTGAATCTTTCCAAAAATAATCTCAAATCCTGTACTTAGACTTAATTGACTATCGTATGGCTTTACTGTTTCTTTTATGGCAACAACCATTCTGCTTACAAGGCTGATTTTCATTTCCTTATTTGGATTCTGTTAGTATCTGTTTGAATAAGAATCCCCTGATTAAAGGGGAGTCTTATACTAATTTGATTCTGATTTGTGACCACGCCATATTTGTGATAGACTTGTACTTGTTACCTTATTTCTCTACACGTTTTCAAAGCTATAAATACTCTCCTCCCTTTTTTTGAACACATACGAACACAGAAAGCAATCTGAGTTCAAAATCACTCTCACTTAAAAAAAAACTCTCTCCCTCTTTCTGCTACTTGTGCTGCTGTGGACTTTGTTTACTCTACTTTCTTCTGCACTTTTTGCTTCTCTACTGGTATGTCCCAGTTAATTTACATGTCTCAACAACAATATGTTTTATTCCTTCCTGCTTCTGTTCATGTCTTCCTTATTTAACATTTGTTTCTAGCATGCTGTAACATGTTTCCCTTTCCCTTGTAATTCAATGTTTAATTTACATGTGCATCCTGTCAGTTGTTTGTTATATATTTGATACTTTATGAATCCCATACCCTCAGATCCCTTTTGTATGCTTTAAGTTATGGTTCAGAAACATGGCAATGTCTGAAATCATTGTCCATGGTTATGAACTGGACCCTTTGGGGTCCTAAGCTTGTCAATTTCTCATCCTTATTCCCTTATTGTGTATATGTTGAGTAACAGCATTGGCCTACCAGTACTTCTGATTATTGTTCAGGCCATGGCTTGACCTCCAATAGGTCTGTACTCCCTAAATTCTTGATCATAGGTTTGGTCAGGGGTGTGTCAGTCTATATTGTGGCTAGGCATGACCACCAACCTGCCTGGGTAGCCCCCTACCCTATTCTATTACACTTACACTCAACTCCTAGAATTTAAGTTCTGCCCCTCTTGTGTGAGCCTTGCCTTGGGACCCTTGAGCTCCCTCTGAACTTGGACACATAAGGGCCGGCTCTTCCACACTACACAACTCATTTTTATTAATATCTTGGGTGTATGCACTGCCTGGTATTCCTGAAACCCCTTGGATCTTTGAAACACCTTAGAAAAGAGAAGGCTTGGAAATCTGGATCTCGGAAGTGGTTCGATCTCATATTATTAGGCCTCAAGTTTGGATTAGGCTTCTCGTATGTAGCTGAGGATTTCTGATGTATTTTTATTATTTCAGTTGTTTCTTTTGTTGTAATAATTTGTATAAACTATGGAGAACTTAGTAAAAAGGGGGGATGGGATTTACTTTCTGCACCAAGGGTAGAAATCCTGCCTATAGGTTTAAACTTTTAATTTATGCAAACGCGCCTAGAAATCATGCCTATAGGTTTAAACTTTTTATTTCTGCATATACACTAGAGATCAAGCCTATAGGTTTTAATTCTCATCTCTGCATATCCACCTAGAAATCATGCTCATAGGTTTTAAACCTTTAATTTCTGCAAACGCGCATAGATATCTTGCCTATAGGTTAACTTTCTAATTGTTCAGCAAATTCATATAAAAAAACATGGTCTACAAACTGCTGCATTCTGTATCTACAAACGTCATTAGGCAAATCATTTGTAGGTCCAAATAATAAAAACCGCATATAGATACCATGCTCATAGGATTTTGTTAATGTCCAAAAAAGGGTTATCCAAATCAGAAAGCGATAGAAAGCATGCCCATAGGAAATTTAAAATCTGAATAGAGATAATACTAGCTGTTAAACTTGTACTGTCCCGCTAAAATTGGTAACCCCTGTTAGTTTGCACATTTGTTTCTAAAATCAGTATATGTCGCGCCTAGTTCTAATTAACACTTAAGTCAATCAGATCAGCTTCAAACAACTGTATTCGAGTATGCCTAATGTAGACTTTTCGGCTAAAAATATGCGTTGAACCAGTCCGCTCGCCGCTTTATTTAAATAAGACCAAAATCAGTACGTGAAAGACATGCTAAACACTGTGATTTTCGATGATTTACATAGGCATATTTGAGCCCTGTTTGCTTGTCTGTTTCCCCTTCTATTTGCAATTATTTATTTTGGTTGACGCCTTAGCATTTTATCCTTAGAAACTTCTAAAAGCCCTAAACACTTTTCCCTTTAGGATTAGTAGTCCATTTGCCTCCAGGGCTAATAGAATGGGGACGGGTAATAGCATGCAATAAGTAAGCGATACCATTTTGCGCTCTAATACCTTAAACGGGATGGGAAGGGTAGACATGGAGATGATGATTACACGATAACACTATGCGTACAATTGGGTATCGGTGTTATGCGAATGATCCATGTAATGTATAAACCTAGGACCCCCCTCCCTCTTTATTAGTTTTAATGATTTTTTTTTCAGAATTTTAAAACCTGTCCAATATTCAACTTCCGTTTCTTACACTTCTTTTAAGTTGCTTGCACCAATTATTTGACCCATTCCCTTTACTTGCATATCTCTTTTTTTCACAAAACTGTTTTCTTTCTGAATTTCAGCGCCTTTTCTTAAAACCCTTCTATGCTTCTCATTTGTAACAGTATTTGCAATGATTGTTTGTTTATTCGTTTGTTTGCATTTAAAGTCACAATTGTAGCATGGCCGAGAACCACACTAGTGGATCTTTAGGGGTGCCTAACACCTTCCCCTCGAGATAATTTCTAGCCCTTACCCAAACTCTGGTTTTCATCTTAAATTTTTCTAAAAAAGTGTCCTAATGCACTATAATCATTAGGTGGCGACTCTCCAAAATCCAAAACCCAATTCCCATACGGGAATAGAGTTGTCTTCCCAAATTTCGTAAACCCGATTCCGAGGAAAAGGGGGCGTCGACAACATGGCGACTCTGCTGGAGATTCTTTAGGCTTTTACCATTGCATGCTATATGTGACTTTACCGCTTTCTTTATTGCTTTTGTTTAATGCCTTTATTTGAAACTGACTTGTTTCTTTTGTTTCTTTTTCTTTAATTACTTTCATTTACTGCTTTTCCGTCAATGCTAGTGTAAATTTTGAGCAATCATTGTAAACTTTATTGTATGAACGCGAAAATACATAGCAATATGTTTCATTCTTGTAAACTGCATCTTCAATATCATATTTCACTCGTGCCAAACAAATACTATAGCAACGCTTATAATGAGTAGTTGCGCGCTTCCAATACTATTACCCCCCTTAAATTTGGCAAAGACGTATTTGCGGTGAAACCAGTCGATCAGCGGTCCTGTCTAATACCCCAATAGAAACCTTACTCCATTTAAACTGTACATGCATCATGGTCAAACCTAGCCGAGTCAGTTATGTTTTCCACATAATGACTCATTAAGATAGCCTTGTCCAAAGTCCACCGGGTTTCGCACTCCTAAGTCACAAATTATTCCCCGAAGCTAACTGAATCACCAGAAATCACATCCGAGCCCTATAACTCATAAGTCAATGTCCGGTTGACTTTTCCAACTTAAGCCTTCCTCAAAGAGACTAAGTGTCTCATTTCTTATCAAAACCAATCCGAATCAACTCTAACGCACCACATACCGATAACGAAGCATGGAGAAGTAATAAACGGAGAAAACAGAGCAGTAACACATGAGACGACGGGTCGGGTCGTCACATGTTACTATCAGATATAGAAGTTTGCCTAGTAGCCTTTGATGTTTTGGGAATGATTGTGTTCCCTATGAAGAAGGCTAGGATCCACACCAGATTGGCCATGGTAACCAAGACTTTGATGGAAGGGATTGGTGGGCAAACTTTCAGCATAGTGCCCATGATTGTTGCCGAGATATACCGTGCCTTAAACAACTGTCAACAACAGGGCAGTCATTTCGAGGGTTGCAACTTATTACTTCAGCTCTGGCTCATGGAACACCTCCAGAAAGGGGAATACTGACAGGAGATCCTACGCAGAGATTGGGATGATCATATCGCCTTCCACCAGCAAGGCGTATGAATTATATGCCTAAAATGTTCGTCATCCAGAGGACGCCAGAGGATGGGTAGAATTATTGAAAATCTGAAAGAAGACCAGGTACAATGGATGTTTGAGTGGTTCCCCACGGATGAATTCATTGTTCGATCCTGAGATGCACCATTTCTCATACTGATTGGTTTGAGAGGAACTTATCCCTACATTCCTCTCCGATCCATGAGGCAAGCTGGAAGAAAACAAATCATACCAAGGGTCGATAAAATGAGCCACCTCAGGGCCGATTTCTAGGACGACGATAGCCCTCACAGGTGCCAAGCTCAGCATTTGTGGCATTGCAAAATCGTTTTGGGGAAAGAATCCATTGAGCCAGACAGGTATCACGCCGGTTGTGTGCCGCACTATTCGGGTTTGTTAGAAGACAATAGCATAGGTCAGCCGGGATTTGTTCGAGGTCACAGAATTATTGACGAGCACGCTGAAGCACGGGTTAAGTATAATCAATTGCGCAAGAGAATTCACGAGTGTGAAAGTGAGCATCGAGAAATACAAGAAGCCCATCAGAAATTGATCGAGGAGTGGAAACATATGGCTGTCAACGCCAACAACTGGCTAGGGTATTTGGAGCGGGGTCTAGTAGAGCTAGAAGGAAAGTTCATCAAGAGGATCGAAGACTGTCAAAACGCTGAAGGAAATGCAGGCGGACATCTGGCCTGAGCCTATTTGCTGCTAGGACTACGCGAGTTGGTAGAGCTGTTCGAGGGAAACAAAGATGCCAAATCTGGGGAAGGTCCTTCTGGGACCAAGTAGTTAGGAGTCCTTTTATTCTTTATTTTAATGTAATAAGGCCAATGGCCAATAGTGATATTTTACTTTCTATTATTTAGAGTCGTTTTGGATTCGTCTTATTTTTATCAATAAAATGAGGCATTTAGCATTATAAGTTCTCCAAAACTATTCGTCGCTAGGCCTACCTAGGGCACAACGAGGCACCAAAACTAGGATGCGATTTACATTTTCGCACAATGTGTTTAAATACTGCAATATTTTTCCTCATGACTCGCACTAACTTGTTACCTTTTTGTTTTTCTTTTATTTTTATTCCCCTCCCCAAAGGTTAGTTCGTGCATTCTGGCACCATCGGCATACTCCACAAGATCCAAGGGCCCTCCACCTCCTCCTCCTCCGAGTCCTATCTGGAATAAAAATAAAGGTAGAATGAGAGATCCAAGCGCCAGAAAGGAGATCAAGATTCCTCAGGGTACCCCGGTTGCTAAGGAAACCGCCACACAACTGGAGCAAAAGTTGTTGAAATTCCGAGAAGAACTGGATCAGGTTTGGAATCTGGCGAACCTATCATTTTCCCTCACCGCTCCTGATGTCAACACCCAGAACCCCGCACCTCCACAAAACACCCCGTAACCACAGATACAACCCACTCATACCCAAAATTGCAACACATGCCACACTCCCAACAACACTCCACTACTCATTCCCGAGCCACTGAACGCCACAAATGACCATCTCCACAACACTCCTATTTTTCTGGATACTGTACCCCACTACACCCAACCAATCTCAAATGCACCTGAGTCTGATGACAAGGACTCCCTTATCAGGAACTTAGTGACAGAACTCAAGAAGTTAACCAACCAAGTTTAGGGCGTGGAAGGTAACAAAGGTATTGAAGGGTTAAATTATGAAGACTCATGCATTCAGCCAGATGTTGAACTTCCGGAGGGGTACAAACCTCCCAAGTTCGAAATATTTGATAGAATAGGAGATCCCAGAGTCCACCTGAAGACATATTGCGATAAGTTGGTTGGAGTTGGAAGGGATGAGAAGATCCGTATGAAGCTCTTCATGAGGAGCCTGAAAGGAGATGCACTATCCTGGTACATCAGCCAGGACCCCAAGAAATGGACGAGTTGGGTGAGCATGGCATCAGATTTCATGGATAGATTCTGATTCAATACAGAGAACGCACCGGATGTATTCTATATACAAAACTTGAAGAAAAAGCCCACCAAAACATTTCGCGAGTATGCTACTCATTGGAGGTCAGAAGCTGCGAAGGTCAGGCCGGCCCTAGAAGAAGAGAAAATGAATAGATTCTTCGTCCGGGCCCAGGACCCCCAATATTACGAGAGGTTGATGCTGATCGAGAGTCAAAAGTTCTCCGATATCATCAAACTTGGAGAAAGAATTGAAGAGGGCATTAAGAATGGTATGGTTACAAATCTTGAAGCATTGCAGGCCACCAATAAGGCTTTATAGATAGGTGGCACGTCCAAAAAGAAGGAGGTAAGTGCCGTAATGGTTGCACAGGGAGCCAAATCACCATCAAAATACCACACTTACCCATCACCTCCACTTACATGTCAGCCCATCCCGAATTACCAAGCACCCATACCTTCCTATCCACCTCCCGTTTACCAATCCTCTCCACCTCTCACATATCAACCCACCTTACCAGATACTCTCAACCAGCTCCTGTTTACCAAGCTTATAACGCTCAACCCTCTTACTACCAATCATCACCCACCCGTCAAAATTTCCCCAGACCAAGACCAAATTTTGACCACAAACCTCCCAGACAATACACAGCCATCGCTGAACCAATTGACCAGCTATATGAAAAACTTAAAGTTGCTGGTTACGTTACTCCTGTCCCAACCAAAGCTCCAGAAAATCCCTCCCAGTAGGTCAACCCCAACAAGACCTGTGCGTATCATTCCGACATGAAGGGGCACACCCTTGACGAGTGCCGCTCATTGAAAGACAAGATTCAAACCCTGATCGACAATAAGGTCATAGTAGCAAAGGAGCCTGCTCCTAATGTTCATAGCAATCCCCTGCCTGACCAAAAAGGTGGAGACATCTACATGATCAAGATCGAAGATGATTGGGACCCCAAATGGTCGATAGGTTTGATTGCTGAAGGGGAGGAACCAAAGAAACCGGCGATTACACTTAACCCAATTATTGTGCAGAATCAGCCCTCCAGGGATGGTGAAGTAAATATGTCTGTACCTCTTGAATTTGAAGCGCCTCTTTCTGCAAAGGTGCCCGGGCCTATCGGGGTTGAATTTGGAGTTCCAAAGGCACCTACACCCTTTGAAGTTGCCGTGTTACCACCAAAGGTGCCTATTCCGGTGGCAATGTCAGACATAATACCATTCCACTCAAATGCCATACCATGGGGTTACACTGCTGAAGCAAGGAGGAAAGGGAAGACCAAGACAGGAGAAACAATTACCGCACAAGGAATGACCAGAACAGGGAGGGTTTAGACCCCAGAGCACCTCGCCGAGTCCATTAAGCAAGCCCCGAGGCGGCCTATTGAAACTAGGCCTGACGATCTTTGGAGGAAAATACAGGCTAAGGAGTACTCGGTCACTGAACAGTTGAATAAAACATCAGCACATATATCTATCCTGGCTCTTCTGCAGAGTTCTGACGCTCACAAGAATGCCCTAATAAAGATACTGAGCGAAGCTTATGTGCCCAGTAATATAACTAGGGGTGAAATGGCAAATATGGTGGGGAAAGTGTTGGAGAGCCATAAAATAACCTTCCACGAAGATGAGTTACCGCGAGAAGGATTGAGCCACAACAAGGCGCTGCACATCACCGTGCAATGTGAAGATTATTTCATCACTAGATTCCTGATCGATGGAGGATCGAGCCTCAACATCTGTCCTCTGATAACTCTCAGAACTTTGGGAAAAAGCCTGCATGAGATCAAAGATGGGGCTATCAATGTCAAAGCCTTCTATGGTTCCCAGAGACCTACTATTGGAGAAATCAACCTATGCTTACAAATGGGACCAACATGGTTCGACGTCAACTTCCAAGTGATAGACGTCCCGACATCCTACAACCTGCTGTTAGGTCGGCCCTGGATCTACGCTGCTGGAGCCGTAGCATCAACCCTGCATCAGGCGGTAAAGTTCGAATGGAATCACCAGGAGGTGATCATTCATGGCGATGGTAGTAACCCCATATACAGTCTCCAGACCATCCCAATGATCGGGGGCAGAAGGAGAATAAGTGGAGAAACATACCACCATATCGAAAGGGTCAACGCTGTGGATAAGTGGTGGGACAACAAGATCAAAAGTATCCTGAATTGGTGTGGGTACGAGCCTAGAAAGGGACTTGGTAAAAATCTTCAGGGGGTCACTAAGCCCATCAAACTAAAGAAGCATGGTACTACATTTGGCTTAGGGTACGGTTATACTTGGGAAGAATTCCAGAACTGGTCGCCACCATGGCGCGGCTCCTACTATCCGTTGGAGTTTCCGATACCTAGACTGGAGCAGACCTTCCAACTAGCAGATACTATATATGGGTCAGAGAAAGATAAAGCGTTGGCAGCCATGAAGAATTTGTTTCTAGAGGATGATGATATGGACTGATGTGTTCTTTTCGAGGAGGAAGGGGAGGAAGGCCCTTCCATACAAACTGTGAACAGAGGAGACCGCCTCAGCAACTGGTCAATTAGGACCGTTAGGGCCTGGAAGGCTTCGGGGTAGCAAGGCTAAACAAAAGCACCATGCATCTCATTTTTAGCTTACTTTACTAGTTGATTTTCTTTCTGAATTGTCTTTAATTTCGAAAAGAGCTCCGATGTTTCAAACAATTATGAATTTAATCAAAGCATTTCAATTTATCATATATCTCGCTCTTATTATTTTCTCTGTCATTTACTCTATTTTGTACAATATTACTATTACTTATCTTGACGATGAACCAACGATTGTGACTTGAAATGAAACAACGCAACAAAAGGACATAGACTCAGAAGAAGATGAGATACCTGAAGAGGTCGTCAGAGAGGTTGAGAATTTTGAGAATAGACCTAAGTCCAACCTGGAAGAAACTGAGGTCATTAATTTGGAAGATACGGAAAATGTCAAAGAAACTCGCATCAGTGTCCACTTGTCGCCATCAAAAAAGGAAGAATATATGGGATTTTTAAAGGAATATGAAGACATATTTGCCTGGTCGTATGATGATATGACTGGTCTCAGTACATCTATTGCAACCTACAAACTGCCGACAAATCCAGCCTATCCGCCGGTAAAGCAGAAGCTCAGGCAATTCAAGCCCGACATAAGTTTGAAAATCAAAGAAGAGGTTACTAAGCAAATCAAAGCCAAAGTTCTCAGGGTGGTGGAGTATCCAATGTGGTTAAGGACGGGAAGGTTAGAATCTGTGTCGACTACCGGGATCTCAATCGGACCAGTCCCAAAGATGACTTCCCCTTGCCATACATACACATTCTTATCGATAACTGCGCCAAGCACAATTTGCAGTCCTTCATTGATTGTTTCGCTGGGTACCATCAGATATGGATGGATAAGGAAGATGCAGAGAAAACGGCTTTCATCACACCATGGGGAATGTATTGTTACAAAATGATATTGTTCGGGTTAAAGAATGCTGGCGCCACCTACATGAGAGCCATGACTACCATCTTCCACGACATGATACATAAGGAGATTGAGGTATATATAGACGACGTCATCGCCAATTCCAAGAAAACCATTGATCATATGGAAGATTTGAGAAAGTTCTTCAACAGACTGAGAAGGTACAATCTGAAACTGAATCCCGCCAACTGTGCATTCGGGGTTCCTGCTGGAAAACTATTGGGTTTCATCGTGAGTCATCGAGGAGTAGAATTGGACCCATCAAAAGTCAAAGCTATTCAAGAATTACCACCGCCAAAGAACAAGAAGGACGTAATGAGTTTCTTGGGAAGGCTCAACTATATCAGCCGGTTCATAGCTCAGTCCACAGTCATTTGTGAACCCATCTTTAAAATGTTGAAGAAAGACGCTGCTACTAAATGGATCGACGATTGTCAGAAAGCCTTTGACAGAATCAAGGAATACTTGTCAATGCCACCAGTCTTGGTTTTTCCCGAGCTAGGAAGGCCCCTATTGCTTTATCTCGTAGTTTTGGATGGAGCATTCGGTTGTGTTCTGGGACAGCATGATGAAACGGGGAGGAAGGAGCAAGCAATCTACTATCTCAGTAAGAAGTTTACCCCGTACGAGGCCCGGTATTTCTTATTAGAGCTCACCTGTTATGCTCTGACTTGGGTAGCTCAGAAATTGAGACATTATTTCTGTGCCTACACTACTTATCTTATATCCAGGATGGACCCGTTGAAGTATATCTTCCAGAAGCCTATGCCCACCGGCAAGCTTGCCAAGTGGCAAATCTTGCTGAGTGAATTCGATATTGTTTACGTGACTCAGAAAGCAATCAAGGGTCAAGCCATAGCAGATCACCTTGCCGAAGATCCTGTTGGCGGAGAATACGAACCCCTGAAAACGTATTTTCCTGATGAAAATGTGTCCTTTGTAGGAGAAGATATTGCAGAATCCTACGAGGGTTGGAGGTTGTTTTTCGACGGAGCCGCAAATTTCAAAGGAGTTGGCATAGGAGAAGTCCTAGTATCAGAAATCGGCCAGCATTACCTAGTATCCGCCAAGCTCAAGTTCCCTTGCACAAATAATATGGCTGAATATGAAGCTTGCATCCTGGGGCTCAAGATGGCCATCGACATGAACATTCAAGAGTTGCTAGTGATCGGGGACTCAGACCTGCTCATACATCAAGTTTGAGAAGAGTGGGCAACCAAAAACTCTAAGATACTTCCCTACTTTCATCACATACAGGAGTTAAGGAAAAGATTCACAAAGACAGAATTTCAGCATGTCCCCAAGGTCCAGAACGAGTTCGCTGACGCATTAACTACTTTATCATCCATGATCCAGCATCTAGATACGAATTTCATTGATCCCATCCCAGTAAAGATTTATGATCATCCAGCTTATTGTGCTCACATTGAGGAAGAAGCAGACGGAAAACCATGGTTCCACGACATCAAAAGGTACTTGACAACAGGGGAATATCCAGGGCTTGCCAATGCTGCGCAGAAGCGCACACTTCGGAGATTATCCAAAAACTTCTTTCACAATAGGGGAATCCTGTATAGGAGGACTCCCGATTTGGGTTTATTGAGGTGTGTCGAAGCAAAAGAAGCATCCAGACTATTGGACGAAGTGCACCAGGGACTTGCGGGTCGTACATGAATGGTTTTGTTTTAGCAAGGAAGATACTCCGAGCAGGTTATTTTTGGATGACTATGGAAACAAACTGTATCCAGTATGTTCGCAAGTGCCATCGCTGTCTGATACATGCAGACATGATAAAGATGCCTGCAAACGAGCTTACTGCAACAAGCTCACCGTGGCCATTCGCCGCTTGGGGGATGGACGTCATTGGACCTATCGAGCCTGCCGCATCAAACGGGCACAGGTTTATCCTGGTGGCAATTGATTATCTTACCAAATGGGTTGAAGCATCGTCATAAAAAGTAGTGACTAAGAAAGTTGTGGCAGATTTCGTCCGTGACCGTATTGTTTGCCGATTCGGAATTTCGGAATCAATCATTATTGTGAGCACGTGATTTTTGCCATAAGCAAATAATTCCTAAAAATTCAAACAAAATAATTTCTTTATTATTTTATAATTTTTTTGTGAATTTTGTGGCATTTTCTGGTAATTGTTGCTTTTTACTTGTGCATTTTTAATCATATGAAAATATAAAAAAATACATATGGCATTTGTGTGGGACGTAATTTCATATTTTCAGTGTTAGTTAGTAGTTTAAAATTGTTTACACATAAAGAAAATGGCAAAAAATGACTTTGTGCACTTTTATTTTTAATTTGTAAAATTTGTTTTAATTTTAGAAATTAGTTACTTTTGGAAATTAAATAATAATTTTAGTGTTAATTTGGTCTATGATTTTCTATTTGTCATTTAAAAAAAAAAGAGAAAAAAGATATATAAATACAAAATGAAAAAAATGAAAACAAATTGAAATGAAAAATAAAAAATACAAAGGAATGGGGGCTGTCCATATAAATGGACGAACTGGGCCTTTTAATTCATTATTTTTAGCCCAAACCAGTCCAGCCCCAGGCCCGAATTAACTCCCAATACGGTCCAGCCCTGTTGTTTCAAAACGACATCGTTCGGTTGAGTTTTGATCTCAACTGTCGATGTTTATCAATCGAACGATCGAGAAGCCCCTCCCTCATAATATATATATATGTCCGTAACGTCCCCACTCCCCCTCTCTCAAACCCTATCGTCTTCCTCAACTCCCTCCCTTACAGAAACCCTACCGGAGCCGTCCAAATTCCCCACCACCGGCGATGGCGGCACCGATACAAATGACTCCCAAAATCACACCCTAGATTCCCCTTTCCTTCCCCTCTCCGAATCCATACTCCAATTTCTTCGAACAAGCCTATTCGAAGTTTTTCTGGCCAAGACACTACTCTTCCCAATAACCACCAAATCGACACCCTGAGACCGCCTAGCCCTCCTCTATCAAATCTCCTTTACCCTATTCCTCAAATATAGCCGGAATTGCTCGAATCTCGAAAAGAAATTTTCCGGCCAAAACCCTAGTCTTACCAAATCGCCCCAAATTGATACCAGTTGATCCTTAGGCCTTTCCCATA
>MU682492.1:7350-19371 GCA_026770625.1 Nicotiana glauca
AGAAACAAACCAAGGGATAAATATGAAAAACGGAGTAGCAGATAGAACTAGCCTAGCATGCTTCACGTAGTACGATTAAACAACTTAGCAATTAGGCAATTATATGAGGTAGACATGCTTTCCTAGTATAACAGAAGTAATAGGCTTCAGGTAATATAAGAAAAATAAGAAAGAAAGTTAAATGTTAACAACGTAAGTAAACAGGATTTTCATCAATCGGCTCAAGTACAACTTCATATTCGGTGATTACAAGGATCTAGAAGCCTAAAGGATCAATTTACCACAAATAAATCCGAAAACGCACTCGTTACCTCGCGTGCAAGGAATACAATCCACTTAGAAGACTCAAATCCTAAGGGGAAGTCCCCCACACAAGGTTAGGCAAGATACTTACCTCGAACCGGCTAACATCAACTAGCAAACACGTTCTTGCCACGAGTTCTCAACTCCAAATGGCCCAAATCTAGTCAATTAAATCACACATTGTAATTAACATCTCAAGCAACTGATTCTATTATTTAATTCAAAGCTAAAGCACGAAATTAGACAAAATAACCAAAATGCCCCTCAGGCCAACGTCTCAGAATCGAATAATTTTTATATTTTCAGAACCTTCGTACTCTCACGAGTCCAACCATATAAAAATCTCCCAAATCAGAGGTCAAACACCCCCTCAAAACTTAAAAGTTTGGTCTATAAAGTTCTACCCATTTTTCATTAAAAATCTGAAATTAAAGGATGAAATTAAGAGGAGATTCATGGAAATTAGTCTAAATCGAGTGAGAATCACTTACCCAAGTTGCCCAGGTGAAAATCCCTTCAAAAATCGCCAAGAACCGAGCTCCATAAGTCAAAATGTGAATAAATGGTGAAACCCTCGAATTTGGGATTTAAAACTGTCTGCCCAGTTATTTGTTCATCGCGATCGCGGAACAAGGGTCGCGATCGCGTAGAGGAATTCGAGAAGGTACAGAAAATGTACATCGCGAACGCGATGAAAGGAACACGAACGCGGAGGAGAGGTTGACAGAGTTTCGCAATTGCATGGGTGTGAGTGCGAACGCGTAGAAGGGAAATATCGAAGGCCCAGAAGTTGCTCTACGCGAACGCGATGTGATCCTATGCGAACGCGAAGAAGAAGTAAGTTGGGCTTCGCGAATGCGGGAATGGTTATGCGAACACGAAGAGGAATTTCCCAGGCGGTTCAAGGTAAGCCATCGCGTTCGCGAAGGCCACATCGCGAATGCGATGAAGGAATACCAGAAGCAGCAACAGCAGTTCGAAAATAGAGGAAAAATAACCCGTAGCCTATCCGAAACACACCCGATGCTCCCGGGGCCCCATCTAATCACACACACAAGTCATATAACCTAACACAGACTTGCTCGAAGTTTCAAATCACATAAAACAACGTCGACACTACGGATCAAACCAAAAATCAAGCTTATAAACTTCTAAATCCTCAAAATACACTTTTGACCAAAAACCCAACCAAACCACATCCGAATGACATGAAATTTTGCACACACATCCCAAATGACATGACAGAGCTATTGCAACTTCCGGAATTCCATTCCGAACCTCGGATCGAAAACTCACTATCGGACCGGAAACTTCAAAATGCAAACTTCGGCATTTCAAGCCTAAATTAGCTACGGACCTCCAAAACACATTCCGAACACGCTCCCAACCCCGAAATAACCTAACAGAGCTAACGGAACCATCAAATTTTCATTCCGAGGTCGTCTTCATACTGTTCTAACTATGGATTACTTTTTCAACACTTAAGTTCTCATTTAGGGACTAAGTGTCCTAAAACTCTATGAAACTCAACACGGAACGTCCCGGCAAACCAAAATAGAAAAAATGAATTTAAGGGAAGCAGTTAATAGGGGATCGGGGCGTGAATTTTAAAAACGACCGATCGGGTCATTACAACTACGCATCAATACTCCTATTTTTGAACTGCTGATTTTGTCTTCTGGTGTCCTTCTTCACGATCGTGAAGTGCCTTTCACGTTTGAGAAGTGCTTCTGCTGACCACCCCATATTTCTTATTTGCATTCACATACATTTCATACATTCTCTCGCATTCGTGAAGTTCTGTCTTTTCCTTCATCCTGCTCGTGTTCATCTCATGCGTTCGCATAGTTAGGCCATTCCACTCTTCGTGTTCACGTACTACTTCACGCATTCGCGAAGAGCAGTCGTTGGGCCATCACACTTTTTTTCTTCGCGTTCGCGAAGCAACTGGGCAACTTTCATTTTCTTCTTAGCGAACATGATTGTTCTTCCGCGTTCGCGATGCATAAATACCTGGGCAGGCAGAATATATTCCCAAATCGAGGTTAGACCATTTTTATCATATCTTGACTTGTAGAGCTCGTTTTTAAGCGATTCTTTATGGTTTTTTCAAGCAATTCCATTGGGTAAGTGTTCTTCACCTCGCATTTAATATATTCCAAGATTGTATCTTCATTTTTATCATTTAATTTGTTTTGGGTTGAGAAAAATGTTGGTTTTTGAAGAAATTTCTAAAATGAAAAATCATGATTTGAGGACAAAATGGTATCGTAATTTGATAATTTTTATATGATTGAACTTGTATCGGAATGGGTATTCGTTTTTTTTAAGATTTATCGGGTTCCGAGGTGCGTGCCCGGGGGTCAACTTTTGGACATATTTTTGGATTTTGTTAAAGATTGAGACTTTATGATCCGGAATAGTTTATTATGAGTTTTATTTGTGCTTTGAAGTTATTTTGTTTAGCGTACAGAGGTCTTTTCACCCGAGAAGTTCATTTTCGAGTATCAATTTGTCTTCTTTGAGGTAAGTATCTTGTATAACCTTGTGTGGTGGATTTTCCTTAGGATTTGAGTCTTCTATGTTAATTGTAGTTCGTGTACACGAGGTGATGAATGCGTGCTCAGACTTATTTGTGAAAAATTGGACTTTTAAGGTTCGTAGGTCCTTATATTCACTACATAGGAAGTTGTTGTTGATATGTTTGAGTCTCCTATTTGCCAATTTCACCTCTACATGCTTTAAATGGGAATTGATTTGCTTTATGATTCACTCTTATTGCCTACTTGACTCTTATTTGACTTAACTGAAGATTTTTGTCTCTCCTATTGTCATGCTATCTTTTTCATAACGGCTTGCCTTTATTGGAATTCATTATTATCTCCCCTGTAATTGTTTAGTCTTAATTGAGGTTATGATTATCTTTTCGCTGCTTATCCTTAAACTGAAATTGATTGTAAATTCTTCGTAATTGCCCAACCTTAAAGAAAGTTTGGATATACTATATTCTAGTTGACATGTCTTTATTTGCAATTATTTGGCTCGTGTTAGTTTCCTCGTTGTCAAATTGCATATTTTGGGACTGTTGCTACATTTTAGCTTTCTCTTGCTAAACTATTCTCTTTGTGCCTAGAATCCATTATTGTGGTTATTCCTTGTGAATGAGTTCTACCGTTTCTTTGTGATTTAAAGTTCTTGAGTTGATTTACTTGTCGTACTTTGTATTATTGTCATGGTTGTTGTTGTACTTGTTGTGGTGATGTCTGAGGTTTCTGCCATGCTATAACTGTTATCTCTGTTGGTTGCACTGCATATTTACTTTGGGACTACAACACGATATTCCTAGAGATCCCCTTGCACTACATATTTACATTGGGACTACGAAACGGTATTTCGGGAGATCCTCTTATTCTGCATATTTACTTTGAGACTATGGAACAGTATTCCGGGAGATCCCCCTGTACATTTACGTTTGGGACTACGAGGCGGTATCCTGGGAGATCCCTGTTGTTATATATGTGTTCTGAGATGTTGATCTTCTATGCTTACATTCTTGTAAACATTATACGTGTTGTCCGTTTTTCTCCTTATACTTACTAGCTGGTATGAACTATATTAAGACACTTGCACAGTCATACACGTAGCTAAGCACCCTTATCGGATAAGAGGTTTTTCTTGATATTACTAAGTATAGATGCACACCCTTGTTTATTTGCCTTCCACGTGAGAATAGCTCTATTTAGCATGTGAATCGTCAGTGCGGTTATGAAGTGTGATGAGGGCATATGATGCCAAGTTTTAGGGTTCAGATATTGAGACCCGTATTGCATGATTATGAGATAAGCTGTCACATGTGACTTATATTCGAAGGATATTTATTTGAAAAGATTATATTCGAAAGGTATTTATTTTGAAAGAGCTATGTTTGAAAGATATTTATTTGAAGGAAGTATATTTCGAAATATCTTTATTTGGAAGGATTATATTCTAAAGAATTCTATTCGAAAATGGGTGAAAGATTTATACTTGAGGATTTGACTAATTGATTGGAGTCTGGTGGCTAAGACCTGATGTAAAATATGTCGTAGTTGCTGAGTTTTTGTCTTTACTGTATTTATGATTTCAGATTTGAGTTGTGTTTCCGCTCACTCTTGTGTTTCCTTATTATGATGTTCTGTTGTTACTTGTTATTTCCTTCCTTATTGTAATTTCTGTATTGTTAGCCATATCGCATAGTCTTTACGTAGAAATTATATATTGTTGTCCCTATACTTATACTTGTTCAGTTTATTAGACCAGTAAGGGTCTTGACTGTTTCTGGTCACTACTCCACCGAGGTTAGTTTTGATACTTACTCCAACAGTTTATTATACTTGTTATTGTTGTTGTTGTTATATCAACAACAACAAATTATTTCACACCGTTGGTCTGGGGAGGGTAGTGTATACGCAGACCTTATCCCTACGTTATGAGGATAGAGAGGTTGTTCTCGATAGACATTATTATTATTATTATTACTACTACTACTATTGCTACTACTACTAGTAGTATTATTGTACATTGTTTAACTTGTGATGCAGCTCCACTCTATAAAAAGAATAAAGATATTTAATAGGTAGCCATCAAAATGTAGTTGGATAGTATCATATCTAGGAATTCGTGAAATGTAGGGGCGATCATAAAAACCCGAAAAATCGAACCAAATTAAATCGACCAAAAAACCAATACTTTTTGGTTTGGTTTGGTTTGGTTTTGGTTTTGAATTTTAAAAACCGATCAAATTTAGTTTGGTTTTGGTTTCAATCAGAAAAAAACCGAACAAAACCGACTATAGGAGTAGCTATTTCAAATTTATTATTACACACACACACACACACACATATATATATATATATTATTGTTATACAAAGTTTCAAAAAATTTATGGTAAATGTTAATAGTTTGCACTTTTAAATATAGTTCTTTACCTTTACATTCTAGTTTGATTGGTAGTTTTCTTTTGTTTAGTGTAAGAATCCATTTCGTGTTAAAAATAACATATTTTTAATTGAGTCCTTAGATTATTTATCACTATTTGATTGCCCTTTCTCAAAGGGCAATTGATTTTATAGTGTTACATTGAAAATGTGATCGCCGGAATATGTGTTTGGTAGTGTAAAAAAACCAACAAATAACCAAAAAAACCAAAAAACCGACATATACCGAATCGAGAAAAATCGACTTAATTGGTTTGGTTTGGTTCTAATATTTGAAAAACCAACTTAGTTGGTTTGATTTCTTTTTAGGAAAAAACCGATCCAAACCGAACTATGAATACTCCTAGTGAAATGTATTCGAATAACTAATAAATAATTTTTTGCGATAAATAAGTATACCTAATTTTGAACTTTATAATGCAACGCTCTCATGTAACACTCTCTACCTTTATGTTTCTACTCCCTCCATTGACAACCATACTCCAACAAACATCTACAGCCTAATCCTAGCTTTGACTGATCCAAATCGCCAACTGCTACCTCATAAATTAACTGACGAACCACCCGATCTAGCTTCTATGCAAATAGACGATACAAACGTAAGTCCCAAATCAGCAACCTTCCTTCAAACACTACTATCTAATAAACTTTTCTCCATCCCTAAGCACCCACCAGCGCGCAGTTCCTATACCTGGCCTTTCTGTTGAAATAAACCACAACACTACTGAAGACGATACTTTTATTCCCATTACTTCAACTGACAAATCACGTTTATATGGACCTTGAAAATACTCGGTAATAATTAAGCTATTTGGATAAAGAATCGCCCATCACATACTAAAGGCCAAGCTGATAGATCTATGGAAATCTACGGAAGCCCTATCATCGACCTGGGATCAGACTTCTTCCTTGTCAAATTCCAATAGGAAGAAAATATGTTGAAGGCTCTACAGGGAGGTCCATGGTTCATCCTAAATCACTTCCTATCAGTACGCAAGTGGGAGCCCAAATTCATAGTATCGTCCACACAACTAACATATTCAGCCATTTGGGTAAGGCTCCCAGAACTACAAACGGAGTTCTATGATTTGAAAATTTTATAACGTGTTGGATCAAAATTGGGATAACTCTTAAAGATTAATACTTGTACTTCAACAACTACAGTGGGACGATATGCACGTATTTGCATCGAAGTACCCTTAAATCGACCTTCAAAAACACATATACATATAGGCAACCATAGACAAACACTCCTATATGAAGGCCTTAATATGTTTTGCACTAGTTGTGAGCGTTTTGATCATGCAAAACAAAGTTTTCCTTCTACTACATATGCTTCGTCAGAACACGCTCATACGAGCCAAACTCCAACTTTCTCTACGAGGCCTGAAAATGAATAGATAACAGTCACTTTTCGAAAAAGATGACTTCTACATACAAAACACTAAAATCCGCCATAACCACGACGACTCAACTAGTGGAGCAACCACCGGCGCAACTACTACCAGGTAAGTCTTCAAACACTAAGGGGTCATTTGGTAGGGTGCACAAGAATAATGCTGAATATGGTGTATTAGTAATGCTGGTATTAATTATGCTTGCATTAGTTATGCTGGTATTAGTTATGCTGACATATTTCTTATTCATTATTTGGTTTGATATATTAAAGCATTGCACAATTTCTAAAAGAATTGTTTGTTTACAAAAATGCCCTTAAAATTAGTCCACACTCTAATTTTTTAAAAGAAACATATGTTGAGATATATTTTTATATGAAAAATTTTTAAAAATTTATTTTATTTGTCTACCTATATTATAAAAAAAAAAAATATTTATTTATAAAAAAGGAAATATGCTAAGTATTTATTTATTTACCAGGGATATAATTTTATTTCTCACTATTTGAATTATTTTGAACTTGCATTAATATACTAACTAACATATTTTAATCAAGCATAAATTTTGAAGGACAACTCTGTCTTTAACTAAGCTAATGCATGCAATAAAACCCATTATTTTCTGTGCATTAGTTATGCATAGGATAATACCAAATAGGATGTATAACTAATGCTTGCATAACTAATGCATAGGTTCAAAATATCTACCAAACAATGTACTATTAATACACAAAGCTAATGCATGCATTAGCTTATCTAATGCATCCTACCAAACGACCCCTAAAGGATCACACTTGGGCCAGCCGTTTCCCACTAATATAAATGGGCTTCCTCGGCTCACTACAAGTACATTAGGGGTTAAAATGGCGGAAAATTTATAAATGGCCAGTTTTACGTCTGGTCAATGAAATTTAGCCACATAATCAAAGGTCAACGATATTTAGCCACTAAGTTAGCACGCTAATAATTTATTGACTAAAATACCCCTACTCTGTTTATTAAATTTACGCAACTTGACCTGATATTCTTCTTTAGCAAAATTTTCCGGCGTCAATCTGCAAATCGAATTATTAGCAAAATTTTCCGGCGTGAATCTGCAAATCGAAGTATTAGCAAAATCTTCCGCTGTCAATCTACAAATAGAAGTAAGCTCTCTCAATTATTTGTTTGATTATTTGATTTTAACTAGTTTGAATTTCTTCTACGATCACAGATTCAAACTTTTTGATTCAAAATTCAAGGTATCAGTAAATTTTTTTTGATTTTTCGAATTTTCTGGTTTGTTTTTAATGCTTTAATCCGTGTTATTGTCTAATTTCTCAATTCGCAACATAGCGCCAGTATAATTTGCTGGACGTTTCTAAATTAATATCTAAAGCTAAGATATTTCCAGCTTATTATACTGGAAATATCCCATAAAATGATTTTACTGTTCTAGATTCCAAAAATTAACAAAACACAAGTATAATACAACGAAGCTTTTTGTATTAATATGCAAAACTCAAAAAACTCCAATGTATTACACTTGAAGTATCTTTCATTAATCTAGTTATAATATTATAATATAGTTGAATTTTATTTGAATCCAGTATTTATTACTGGATGATTAATGTTTTTAGACTAGAATATATTGAGTTTTGTTTCAATACAGTATATTTTATGGGACGTCATCTTTGTGTAAGCTTTTAATCCAGTATTTTATACTGGATGAGTTCTGTTTAGACTAGAATATAGTTGAATTTTTTTCAATCCAGTATATTTTACGGGACGTCACCTGTGTGTAAGCTTTTAATCCAGTATATTATACTAGACGAGTTCTGTTTAGACTAGAATATAGTTGAGTTTTGTTTCAATCCAGTATATTTTACGGCACATCACCTGTGTGTAAGCTTTTTCTCCAGCATGTTATACTGGATGAATTCTGTTTATACTAGTATATAGTTGAGTTTTGTTTCAATCCAGTATATTTTAAGGGGCGTCACCTGTTTGTAAGCTTTTTCTCCAGTATGTTATACTAGAAGAGTTCTGTTTGGGCTAGCATATAGTTGGGTTTTGTTTCAATCCAATATATTTTACGGGACGTCACCTGTGTGTAAGCTCTTTCTCCAGTATGTTATACTGGACGAGTTCTGTTTAGACTAGAATATAGTTGAGTTTTATTTCAATCCAGTATAATTTAAGAGGTGTCACCTCTGTGTAATCTTTTTCTCCAGTATATTATACTGGACGAGTTCTGTTTAGACTAGTATAGAGTTGAGTTTTGTTTCAATCCAGTATATTTTACGGGACGTCACCTCTGTGTAATATATATTGGATTGAAACAAAACTCAACTATATTCTAGTCTAAACAGAACTCATCCAGTATAATATACTGGAGAAAAAACTTACAACCAAGTGACGTCCCGTAAAATATACTGGATTGAAACAAAACTCAACTATATACTAGTCTAAATAGAACTCGTCCAGTATAATATACTGGAGAAAAAGATTACACAAAGGTGACGTCCCGTAAATTATACTGGATTGAAATAAAACTCAACTATATTCTAGTCTAAACAGAACTCGTCCAGTATAACATACTGGAGAAAGAGCTTACACACAGGTGACGTCCCGTAAAATATACTGGATTGAAACAAAACTCAACTTTATACTAGTCTAAACAGAATTTGTCCAGTATAACATACTGGAGAAAAAACTTACACACAGGCGATGTGCCGTAAAATATAATGGATTAAAACAAAACTCAACTATATTCTAGTATAAACATAACTCGTCCAGTATAACATACTGGATTAAAAGCTTACACACATGTGACGTCCCGTAAAATATACTGGATTGAAAAAAATTCAACTATATTCTAGTCTAAACAGAACTCGTCCAGTAAAAAATACTGGATTAAAAGCTTACACAAAGATGACGTCCCGTGAAATATATTGTATTAAAACAAAACTCAATATATTCTAGTCTAAAAACATAAATCATCCAGTAATAAATAATGGATTCAAATAAAAGTCAACTATATTATAATATTGTAACTAGATTAATAAAAGATACTTCAAGTGTAATACATTGGAGTTTTTTAAGTTTTGCATATTAATACAAAAAGCTCCATTGTATTATACTTGTGTTTTGTTAATTTTTGAAATCTAGAACAGTAAAACCATTTTATGAGATATTTCTAGTATAATAAGCTGGAAATATCTTAGCTTTAGATATTAATTTAGAAACGTCCAGCAAATTATACTGGCGCTATGTTGTGAATTGAGAAATTAGACAATAACACAGATTAAAGCATTAAAAACAAACCAGAAAATTCGAAAAACCAAAAAGTTTTACTGATACTTTGAATTTTGAATCAAAAAGTTTGAATCTGTGATCGTAGAAGAAATTCAAACTAGTTAAAATCAAATAATCAAACAAATAATTGAGAGAGCTTACTTCTATTTGCAGATTAACGCTGGAAAATTTTGCTAATAATTCAATTTGCAGATTGACGCCGAAAATTTTTGCTAATAATTCGATTTGCAGATTGACGCCGGAAATTTTTGCTAAAGAAGAATATCAGGTAAAGTCGCATAAATTTAATGAACAGAGTAGGGGTATTTTAGTCAATATATTATTAGTATGCTAACTTAGTGGCTAAATATCATTGACCTTTGATTATGTGGCTAAATTTGATTGACCACGCATAAAACTGGCCATTTATAAATTTTCCGCGTATAGGCAGACCATATGGACTCCAGCCCAACAACTAATGACCCAAATAAGATATGTCTAGTTGATATGGTAGAAAGAACAAAGAAGCAATCCATTCTTGACCAATTAGACTACGGGAGAAATTTAAAAATAGTCAGATTTACAACTGGTCATTCAAAAAGAGCCCAATTTCAAAAGTAATCGAAATTTAGCCACTTTTCATGTAAAGATAAATCTAAACGAAAATACTATTCAAAATTCAAAAAATACGCCCGCATATTATACGGGAGTTCCAGCATAAGTATGCCTGAACTCCCGCATATTATACGGGAGTTTCAGGATAATTATGCTGGAACTCCCGTATAATATGCGGGAGTTCAAATATAATTATGCTGGAACTCCCGCCTAATATGTTGGAGTTCCAGCAAGTAGAAATGTCCAGTATAATATATTGGAGTTTTGAGCATCAGTGCTCCAGTCTCCCGTATATTATACAAGAGTCAGCAAAGTATAATGGTCCAGCATAATATGCTGGAGTTCGTACACAAATGCACTGAACTCCCTTATATTATACAGGACCGGTCTCTGTTGTAGCAAAATAATGACTATTTTTCATTGATTTGGTAAACGCTGGCTATTTTTAATTGGTCAGCGCGAAAACCGGCTATACCGTGCTATTTTGACTTAGACTACACATCATCACAACCACCCTACTTGCCCAATCACAAAATTGAGCACCCTAGCTCTACATTACCTGATCCACAATCCCAGTCCCTAAAATACTCAACCGACCGCTACACGTTTCCTCAGCAACCATTCACACCTAAGCTGGTTTCTCCACGTAATAGTCCAGTCATTCACATGGACCTATCAAATACAACCACATCATCCATGGCTCCACAACTCTTAGACACGTTCATTTTACCACTCAGCCAAAATTTTACTCAATTGCATCGCACAGTAATTTGTGGTAATAAGGAACCTAGCCCTCATCAAACTCCATGCAAACAAAATGATTACACTCTGTGAAACATCTCCTGTTACCACTCCCCAATCCACTCCATTAGAGTCTCCTTTGTTAAATCTGCCACTTGATTCCTTAAAAATTGTTGGAGACTTTAAAACATTTGGGTTTAAAGTAGAAGAAGTATGAATTGGAAATGGAGGGAAATAAAATGGAGGGAAAATGAAAATTTGAAGAAGTGAATTTTGTCTTGCACTTTGTCCCTCATTGGTGAGGGACAACTACATTTGTGTGCTTATATATAGAATCACTTCTTAAAACTCTTAAAAGAGTTGAAGAGAATGAACCCTCGCGCCGTCGCCGTCGTCGTCGCTCGCTCGGCTCGGCTCGGCTTCGGCTTTGGATTGATAAGATTATTTTTGGACAAAATTTATTTAATTATTCAATAATTAATTAAATACCAAATTACTGCTGAAAGTACGCCAGAACTCTGCTGAAATTTCAGAGAACCGCACTGGCCGCAGTTCTGCCACGATCGCGGTAGAACCGCGGCAGTGAGGTTCAGAAAGGCTCTCTGGCCGCGGTTCCGCCGCGATCGCGGTAGAACCGCGGCAGGCCGCGTATGTTCTGAAAAGGCACCTTTCCAAGACACCTCTTCTAATATTTGCCTATAAATTGTGAGGCA